>CM017572.1:14155346-14257846 GCA_007844125.1 Sinonovacula constricta
TTGATGGGTCCGTATTATATGATTATTGCAAGAAATTGAAGAAAGAACTATGTCAAAGAAATTTTGTAAAGGAACAAAGGTTTGTATATAGAGATACCCATGATGATCCCATGCGCTTCATCTGATTTGGTCATCAGTGCTGTGGTGGTCAGTTTGTGTGGGCGTTCTGCCAATACTTGCTTTCCCCACTTCACAATGTTGGCCGAATATGAACTAGAAACGCACTGAACTATCTCTTTAAAGGAATACACACACTAATGGGCATATATTTAATACTTGTAAAAAAAACCCAACTTTTTTGTATGATATGATGCCATTTTATCTGCTATATTGCAGGGTGTTATTTTTTCAGCTTTTCTAAGTAATAATTTAGACCACCAAGCTAGTTGCGACCCAAATATAAAAAAAAACTATGGTTTGTAACTTCGCTTTTAACAAAGTAAAATTGTATGTTATGATTTATTTTATACTTAGATTTGATCTTTTAATATGAATTTCAATAAAAGTAACTCCATCATATCGTATTAACTAAAACAAAGTGCAAACAAATATTAACTTTAATAATTAACAAAATGTATATAAATCATTAACTTTAACAGTACCTTTTTAGAAAATTTGTTTCTTGGTATCTACTTGCAATGTCATTGTTTTCTTTTTTTTCCTATAAATTTCTTTTCAAGTATGTGCATATTGAAAGATATTTCATGGCAAGTAAAAAACACACAAAAAAAACAAAAAAAACATCAAAATAAAAAAAGGAAACATGCCTCTGGTAGGGTTCAAAATTTTTGTCCCAATATTGCAAAAGGACCAGACATAGTGCAGTAAACTAAAATATGCAGAATGTTTGATACATTAGTTTCTTCAATAGTTGTTGCATTATTATTTTTTTTTTCAGTGATTAGACTTCATTCAAGGCTATTCTTCGTTCAAAGTTTATATATTTTTCTATTGAACTTTTTTTTATATGCCAAACTTTAATGAAAATTGTATGTGATGAATAAAAAGCTTGCAAAATAAAATATTACATTAGAATACAAATAATGTTTCATCTAAAAAAAAGTTATGTAAACTCAATCAGAAACCATGCTTTTTAATGAGTATATTTGGTATCTTTTATTAAAAGATTTAAATATCCTGACTAATGCAAACAATGTCATAAGTTGAATAAATGGACAAAGGTTTGTATATAGAGATACCTATGATGATCCCATGCGCTTCATCTGATTTGGTCATCAGTGCTGTGGTGGTCAGTTTGTGTGGGCGTTCTGCCAATACTTGCTTTCCCCACTTCACAATGTTGACCAGAATATGACCTAGAAACGCACTGAACTATCTCTGATCTATCATAATATGAAGGGCTTCACTGTAGTGATATGCATGATTTTGTGTTATAAAAACGTCACTGAATTATGACTATTTTTATCAGTTCATTTTCGGTTTTGTATAAACTTGCCTGTTTAGTAGACCTGGATTTAAAGAGATGCACGCCGTGTAAAATTTCTTGGCAAGTTTACAAAAGGGGATTTATCGAGCAAGTTAAAAGGCCTATAAATCAAAATTTTATATTAACATTATTTTTTTTTAATATTGTCAATTTGTTTATACAATTTAAAAAAGAACTTTAAGAGAAACATGTGATGAAACAGCGTGTCGACTGACCAGAAAAACTTTGGTTTCTCTGTGACTGATTATCAAACACCAACCTGATAAGTTTCTTTGCTTCTTCAAGATTTTAGACCATTCCATCTAAAGAAAACATTGTATGTAAACTCAACCAAAAACAATGATTTTTATAATAAGTTTTTTTGGTATCTTTAATAAAACAAATATCCTGACTAATGCAAACTTTTGATTTTTAAAGAATGAATGATATTTAAAGTTGAAAAAATGGACAAAGGTTTGTATATAGAGATACCCATGATGATCCCATGCGCTTCATCTGATTTGGTCATCAGTGCTGTGGTGGTCAGTTTGTGTGGGCGTTCTGCCAATACTTGCTTTCCCCACTTCACAATGTTGACCAGAATATGAACTAGAAACGCACTGAACTATCTCTGATTTTGATAAGAAGTGCTGCCAGCAGCACTGTGCATGATTTCTTTATTAAACCATGACAGATTTTTTAGCAATATAGTTTAGGATATTTTTTTTTAATATTGTGGATTTGTCTGTTTATCAGATGGTTAAAATTAACTGCAAGAGAAACGTGATGAAACTGCGTGTCGACTGACCAGAAAAACTTCAGTTTCTCTGGGATTGATTATCAAACACCAACCTGAGTTTCCTTGCTTCTTCTAGATTTGGGACCATTCTACAGGATAATTGAATTCACTCAACTCAAATGATTCTAGTTCTCCTAAAACACTTCTAGCAATAATAGTAATTTATCCTCACTCTTCAATCCTTCAATAAGTTAATTGTGCTGTCTGAGGGGTCAGTTGCCATGAGCTTGATGTCTTACACAACCATCACCAAGATGTTACTGATGGTAGGTTTACCAAATAATAGATACGGCAAGAGACAGATATGATGAAACTGAGTGTCAACTGATCATAGAATCTTCTGTTTCTTTGGGACTGTTCATTAAACACCAACTTTATATATATCCTTGCTTCTAGTACATCTACACTTTCTTTTCCCCTGGATTTCATCATTTGTTTTAGTAATTACATATTAGAACAGCTAAGTTCATACGAAAGACATGCTATCCTTCATTCAATGCTCTCAAACACTTTGTGTTTTTTTTCAGGTCAAGGAGTTACAGGATCAGTTACATAGACTTACACAAGAGCATATGAATAGACTCAAAGAAAAACTGAACGTAAAAAGAAAAAGAAGCAAAATCGTGAACGTGATCGGGACAAAGTGGATAAGGAGCATTCTGTGGACGTTCCCACGCCATCTGTTATACCTGTCCCTGTAGCAACAACAACTTCTGACTTAAATAGTACTACAAAGAAAGTGAATAAATCCAAGCAAAAAGTGAATAAAACTCCGGGTGATGCAAAACGCAAGAGAACAAGTAGTAAAGGTAGTGGTAGCAAAAAGAACAGTAAAGCCACCACCTCGTATCCTGGCTCATTCGATAGTGACGATGAGGATAATGCAAAGCCGATGACTTACGATGAAAAGAGACAATTAAGTTTGGATATAAACAAATTGCCAGGTAGGTTAAGCAACGAAGTGCTTTCTATAGTATTTTGTGCAATGATCATGGATTTTGTTGAAAGTGTTTCTGAAATATACCTCTGTGTTTGGATTAGTATGTGGAAGGTATTGGTGAAAGTCTTGTTGATGTACAGTTAAACTTTGATAAAATTGTTACCAGCTAGTCAGAAAGTTTTAAGTAATTTGTATCCTTTGTGAATAACCTTCTTTGATTCCAGGTGATGGTGAAACTTACTTGTATTAAAATGGTCATTGTCGACCAAGAACATTGGATACAAAAAGGAATCTTTGTTCAAGCGCATGCACTTGTTAGTTTTTCAATGTGTACAGAGGCGATTTTTTTTTTAAAAAAGTCTTTTAGACTAAGTCTTTTAAGTAGTACCTTGTAATGACACAATTTAACACTATCAATAAACAACTTTTGATTTTATTTAATCTGCTGAAAAATGTTAAGCAATTAAAATTGCGCCTCCCGGGCAAAGACCTGACTTCTATGGCAGAGTCAATAATCAGTGGGAGGCTATAGTAATGCCAGGTTAATCCCAGCCAGATCCTTCCAAGGACGGGCTGTTTCATGCCCTGGCAACATATAACATGCATACTTGTATAAAAGATCAAGATTAACAGACCACATTCTTAGTTTTGTAAATGTAGATTTAAACAAAATAGTAATTTACAATGTAAAAGACTTAAATCAAAATAATGCGAATGTCAGGGTGTGAACAGATTCACTTATAATGTCCTGATGAATCAAACTTCTCTAAGGATGTGTAAAAATTCTTTTGTGTTCTTTCGACAGAATGGGCAAATAATAATCTGTTATAGCATCAAAATGTTCAGAAGGACAACGAAATTTCTGAATAGGACATGATTTTGAAAAATTTAATGCCCTAGAACTAAAATTGAAAGTGACCTTTAACAAAATTTTGCAACAGAAAAGTGTAATAGTCATCTTGCATAATTAAGATGGGCTAATAGCTTTACTGATTTGTAAAGAGGATTTTTTTTTTCCCATAAAAGAATAAATACAAAGAAGTGTCTAGTCTTTGACTTTTTCTCTGACACTTGCACTTAAGCTTTTTAAGCATGGTTAGCTGATGAAAATGTATTAGAAATGTTTTGGTGTAAGATTTTCTAGAAAGTATCATTATAAGATATTCTAAAAACTAAAAGGTTGACATTTTTCTTGTCAGCTTTTAAGTTGTCATTAACTAACTATGAACTGTATTTACAACTGGAATTATTGTAAACATGGTCATTGAAACAACAAAGAAATGGATTTCAATGTTTGAGGTGCCTTCCTAATTTCCAGGTGATAAACTTGGTCGAGTGGTGCACATAATCCAGTCTAGAGAGCCGTCCTTGAGAGATTCCAATCCAGATGAGATTGAGATCGACTTTGAGACTCTGAAACCTTCAACTTTACGAGAACTGGAGTCATATGTCATGTCTTGTCTGAAAAAGAAACCTAGAAATTATAGTAAGTGAACATTAATGTTGCTTTTCTATGGCAAAGATTATTGCTTTTTTTCAAGAAGGGGGAAATATCCTTTTTACCATCAAAATATTTTGCATGTTGCAAAGCTGAACAAACCAAAATATTTTTCAGGTCACCTTAGGAGTGTGGTGCTTCCACTAAACATGTGTGGGTTTTGGTCTTAAATGTAGTAGAACCATGTAGATATATGTAAAACGTCAACCTTCTTTTTCCATGGTTGATCAGTTTTTACCATGTAGATATATATAAAATGTCAACCTTCTTTTTCCATGGTTGATCAGTTTTTACAAGATATAACTCAAAATATATATTTAAAAAATATCTGTATTTGTAGGAATAACTAAGAGAATATTAATATCACAAGTGTTGTGGCAAGTTTTTTTTATTGTTTAGCTACTTTAAAAATGCAGTGCTGTAAATAATGACAGACATCAATTTTCTATAATTTTGTCATACATATATTTTGCTGATCTGTGTTTAGCCAAACGAACTCCTGGTAAATCGAAGCAACAAGCTCAACAAGAAAAAAGGCAAGAGTTGGAAAAACGACTGCAAGATGTTAGAGGGCAGCTGGAAGGGCCGAAAAAGCCAACAAAGAAAGGTTGGTTGTGTGTGTGTGTGTATCTAAAAACAAAAAAGAAATGCTTTGTGTTTACAATGCTGTATTTTTTTTTGTTAAGGATACTAATGAATCTTTTAGATACCTGCAGATTATGAACAGGCTTGTTTCATAGAATGGGGCAATGCTATCTTGATAGTAGATCCTCAAGCTCTTTGCTTTATTTCAGTGGCTTGTTATTTTAGTTCACCTGAGCACGACTTGTTCAAGGGTAGCTCTTGTGATACCGCTTCGTCTGGCGTCCGTCGTCAACATTTAGCTTGTGAACAGACTACATGCCACAGTTTTTATCCAATCTTCATCAAACTTGGTCAGAATGTTTGTCTGCATGAAATCTTGGATGAGTTCGTTATTTGGTCACCTGGGGTCAAAAAGTTTGACACTAGGTCAAATTTTAGCAAAAACTTGTGAACACACTAGAGACTACATTTATAGCCAAATCTTTAACAAACTTGGTCATTATGTTTGCATGAAATCTTAGATGAGTTCGTAGGTAGGTCACGTGGGGTCAAAAAGTAGGTCACTTATTCAATTCTTAGATTAAGCTTGTGAACACACTAGAGGCAACATTTATAGCCCAATCTTAACCAAACTTGGTCAGAATGTTTGTCTGCATGAAATCAAACATGTTTTGAAGTGGATCATGTGGATTCAGTAGGTTACTTGGTAAAATTCTAGAAAATGTTATCAACTCAGTGGCCACACTAATGGTCCAATCTTTACCAAAGATTTCTAAAGTAAATAAACTCTTAATTACTTGATGCCAGATTTGAGTCTACTAAAAGCCTGTCTCATCAGGTGAGCGATTAAGGGCCATCATGGCCCTCTTGCTGACAGGAGGTATTTTAGCCATTGCATTATTACAGTGGCTTCTATCTTTGCCAAGTTACCATTTGGCTTACATTTGAACTGGCAAGGATATTTCAAATACAATTTTTGTAAATGTTTAACAGTATGCTAAAATTTCCTTCATATTCTTGTATATTTGTAAATGCAATTTATAACATAAAGCATTGTCTGCACATGGTCTGCTGCTATGGATGACTAGGGCAAAGCTGAATGCATCTATAAAAGGCTGAAAGAGCACAAAGGCAATGTTATGTCCTGGCCTGATGGTGCAATAGGTAAAGTGTTGACTTAAGGTACAGAAGCTTAGGACATGCAGTTCGAACTTAGAAAGCTAACGGAACATTCAGAATTTTGTCAATAATTAGTATTTAATTTGAAACCTGTGTCTAATTGCTTGAGAATCATCACAACGTTGTATACCGGACCTGGTGGTGCAAATGGTAGAGTGTCGGCTCTAGTGAAGCCCCGAGCTTTATATCTGCTTCAAGTAGACACCGTCACCAGATAACTGAATTACTGTTGGTGGGATGGTAAACCTTATAAACAAAGTTGTATTGCTGTGATTCCTGAATGCAGATCAAAAATTCTAGTTGTAAAAATTGGTGTTATCCTTCTTGTTTACACTTGGCCATTTGTAAGGGTAGTTCCACGACTTGTTAATCCTAAAACTGGATTTTGTTGTGTCTATTCTTAATACATGTATTTATGTACCAACAGATGACAAAGGAGAGCTGGATGTGTCAGGAGGGGCCAGTCGTCTCAGTTCCAGCAGTAGCAGCGGGTCGGACAGCGAGTCCTCCTCTAACAGTAGTTCATCCAGCTCGTCTGATTCCAGTGACTCAGAGTCAGGTTAGAGTCCTCTCTAGCATCACACCACCACCACTCACTTCATCAGTACATTCAGGGTTAAGCTAATGCAGCAATGATCTGTCTTCCCTTTGACTATTAGGCAAATGATTTGAAATGACAGGTAAATGAAGAGAATAACTTTCCGACCTATCTTGTAACATCTAGAAGTTTTTGTGCATTTGTCAAGTGCTAGAGAAAATTTTGTACACGTGTCCAATGAATTCCTCATTGACTATTGTACTGCTGATTTCTGTCATATTTATTGGATAGATTTGAAAATTAGTATGAAATGACTGGATTTTAACCATCCTTCCAATTTAGATAGTCAAACAAGAAAATTGATGACAAATAATGTAGCCAGTAGTTGATTTGATGGTTAGAGCAAAATTTCGCTGATGGGCTATGCAAATTGTTTTTATTTAAGATCTTGGGGAAAGAAATCACAAATACAAGTGATACTTTTCCTGGACATTGTTATCTACGAGAGAAAATAACAATGCTTGCTCACATTACAATGGTAAAGCAAATTCTTCTAGACAGGACATTGCTTCATGGAAGCCCCCAGATGTATTGGCCCGTCTCCTGTTGGACGAGGCCGTCATCTTACAAAACCATGAACAAATATTTAGTCATTGTTAACGTGTCCCCATCTATATTCAATAGAATGTGATGTCATTGTGTGGCGCAAATGTTAACTTCTCAGGAGTGATTGTATGCAAGTGATGTATATGTCAACGTGAGACTGTTTTAACATATTTGTAAAGCATTTTGAGTGAGATTTAAATACATCCTTAAATCTTTATTTGTCATTAGAATTTTACATGGCAGAGAGTATATTTATATTTTTTATTTTGCTTCACTAGTTCAAGTGTTTGTGAGTCCCAGTAGAGGTCTCTGTTAAAACTTTTAAGTAAATTTTGGGTTGAATAACAACATTTTTGGCATTTGTTTGTAATTACCTCTTGTTAAATACTTAAGTTATAAATGTTTTTGTTTATTGTATGACTTTTTTTTTTAATCGTAAAAATATGTTAAGTGTATGTGAAAAAAGTGTTATGTAGTCATACATGTCATAAGATATAGTAAACAATGTTCTGTGTAATAAAACTGCCATATCTGCATATTAATTAAATCATATTCTGTTTAATTTCTTAAGTCTAATCATTTGGCTGGTCCAAAGACACGGAACTGATCTGTAAACTTAACAGGACCCTTCCATTTTTTAATGAAACTTGATGAAATAATCATTTGACTTGACTACTTAAAAATGCTTCTTGATAGGAGTAGAAGTCGTCTCTAAGCCTACTTTATACGCCATGAACAGGCTTAAGTAAACCGTTTTTATCCTGATTAGCCGATATGATTTTACCTATGCATGCTTTTGTTAGAAATGTTTAAGAACTTACTATGGGTTATAAACAGATACTGGCGGGTTATGGCTAAAGATTGAACTCAAAACAGAATGCCAACTTCAGCTTTTCATTGATGCAGGTTTTTATGGTAATTGATGATAGTGTTAGAAGTTGAATGACCGTGTTGTCTGCCACCACGCTGCTGCTTGGTACAATTATGATGCTATTTGCTAAGTATTTAAACAATGCCAAATGAGATGTTTTCTCAGTCCTTCACAAATGTATTTCCTTTTTATCATTATTTTGTTGTATTTGTCCTTTCTATAGAACTTACACAGGTCCATATGTGTGGACATAGAAAGAGGTTTTTTAACCATTGTCTCCAAGCAAATAGCACTTGTAACAGGTGAAATAATTTGCTCTGAAAATTATGAATTGCCAGCAACATTTGAAAACACATTTTGATAGATAGTACATAGTTGTAACATGTTGAACCTTAAACATAATGAATTTGGGAATCCAGAGCTATTTAAATTTAATGTTGTCCCTCCTATATCCAGCATACATTCTAAATTGGTTTTGCTTTACAGCATCATTTTAGTAAAATGTTAATGTATTGGTATTACAAAGAAAAAAAAAATGCTGAATGGAAGCTAGAATACTTATGCAATTAAATTCATGAAACATTTCCAACTTTTGAAAATGTTCATATACGTTCACGTGCTTTCATGAAATTAATATTTAGCAGTGTCATTTGTACATTAACTAGTTGATGTAGAATTGTAACATCAAAATTTTCTATATTGTTTGTCCCAATATAAAAGAATGGAGACATTATTTACAAAAATGTTGTCTTTGTATTGTATTCATCATGTGGATCAATTCGAGGAAAACAACGATTGATAAATTGTTTTAGAAGTTCTCAAACAAATGAAATGGCACAGGTTAGTACCAATGGCACTGCAATCATTTCTAAGACATTTGTACTCATTGTCGTTGCTGTGATGGTAGCATGAAACAGTGAAACGAAGAAAAGCGACCTAAAGCAGGGGCCGTGTTGGCAGGTTTGTAGCCCATGTTTGTATGTAGAGCCGGAGTGCAGAACGTGTTCATCCATTAGGCACAGCTGATAGGCCCAGCTGGCTGGGCAGGCCTCTCCATGTTCTCCTATCTTCAGTATTAACATACATCAACATTTGGTTCCTCCTCCTATTCACTTAGAATAATTGGATGAAAAAACATCCATGAATATATTTTTTTTACTTTCAGTGTATTTATTTTATTCCCATTGAGGCATGTTTTAAATGGTCGCTTTTTGCGGCAAACTCTAAAAGTATTAATTTAGCCTTTGTCTTTATGTTAACAATTGGATTTCCTTAAAAAATAAGACTTTTTCAACTTTAATGCTAAAAATTTCACAAAATGTAATGTACAGTCTGTGCTTAACTGCGAAAATTAACTTTTTTTCTGTGCAACTCAAATTTGTCACATTATGCATTCTTCAATTATGTTTTGGGTCTCGTTCGAATGGGTCAGGAGTCTAACCTCTTTAGCACTAAAGGAGTGTGTGATCACGAGTTCATCCAGGGTGCAAATTTGTCCCACTTTCCAAGGAGTTCAGACTACATTTGGCTTTGTTGCACCAATATAGACCAACCTCACATTGTTTGTCAATAAATAACTTAACAAATAAGGTACCTTTCACCTATTCTTTATAATCATTGTGGTCCTTTGTATTATAAACATTTGGACATTGACATCCTAGCAAATTAGACACAGATTTTTAGACACGTTATCCTAACAAGCTAGAAACAAATACATGGCCAGTTATAAGTACATTTTCATAACAAGT
Source organism: Sinonovacula constricta (assembly GCA_007844125.1). Classification (NCBI taxonomy): domain Eukaryota; kingdom Metazoa; phylum Mollusca; class Bivalvia; order Cardiida; family Solecurtidae; genus Sinonovacula; species Sinonovacula constricta. Next base: position 14,165,537 of record CM017572.1, read on the forward strand.
TGGTATAAAACATGGCCATTCAATCACCCCTGGACAATTATAGAAGATTGGATTAGCATGCATGCTGACTTCAGCATGGTAGCGTGGACTCAGTTGGGGACACATTTTGCACTCAATGGCTTCTCGAAACAGGTGGCTGCTTGCCTATCTAAGCTTTTGTTTCACTTTTTTCAACCCACACAGTAATGCTTTTGGATGTTCCGAAAGTGTATTTCGTCTCTGGTAAAATGAAATGTTAAAAAGGACAACAAACATGTCAGCAATTAACTTGAAAATTCTGTTGCAGTGGACCCTGCGATGTAACCTAGCTATGTTCGTGGAAAACTGGTTGTTGATTCAAATTTGTTTTGCTAATATCTATCACTTTTTATGTTATGTGTAGTTTTTCTCATGTTTTTGTAGTGATGTTAAACAAAAGAGTATAAACTTTGTAGGATTTTTTTTTTATTAAAGGAATTACTTGTGAGTTCTTTGTATCTAGCTTGAGTTGTACAGAAAAAATATTTTAAAAAGAGAAAAAAAACCAACAAATATTTGTAATGTAAACTTTTCCACATTTTTGTATTGCTGTTTCATGAAACAATCATTTGTCAATTTGTATATATTCATTTATAGATATACATAGTAAATGAATCATCAGCATTTTTATTCGTAAAATCTCAATAAAAGAATAAAAAATTTAGAGCGATTCCTTGTAATTTCTCGACCATAATATTGCCCTGCCCTGCCTACCATGGATGAACACTTTCTGTATTGGGACTTAACAAACATGTTTATACATACTAATCCTTGTTTTTATGTCAAACCTTTGCTGTATCATGCAAGTAAGTGACATAATGTGGTGTTTGATATTGTTGGTAAAAATTCAGATACATGCTACTTTTAGACTGAGAATGTTTGACACCAAATGTTGTCAGTAAAGCTGCTGACAGTAGTAACAAGTATGAAGAACCATGGAACTTGTCAGTGACAGTGAAACCCAACTTTGCTATTGGAGGTTCATACAAGATATAGAAGTCTTCAGTGGATCCATGCTTCTGACAAATAGCCCCGGGATGGACCTTTATTAATGATTAGTAATTGACTGGTAGAGCCAATTTAACCAAGGTTTTCCAGAGGAAATATCTGGTTATTAGAAGTCAGAGGTGTTTTTTTTTATTTATTTATTTATTTAAGATAGTATCAAGCAGTTTGCATATATCAAATGCATAACAATATTTTGTCCACTTTTGAATTTAGGCATAATTTCTGCACAACTTAGTCTATGTAGAGATGATTTTTTAACAAAACTTTGTACAAATTTCGGAGGGGGGGTGGGGAATAACTTAATTATTCACGCTTTTCGAAGTATCAAACTGTGTAGTGATCTCGGCTGAAAATAAATACTGATGTCAGAGCCCCGTGATGATACGTCGTCGGCTCATGAGTAAGTTGTCACAAGGTTTCCTTGGTTTAAAATGGCTATCTCTGCAGCTATATCTCAGATCTAAGGTATACATGAATAACATTGTGCAATAGCTTTTTAGGTAAAAATGACTTGTCTGATTATTTGAGGGGTAAAAAAAAATTGATCCAAACTGTCAGATACCACCCTAACTGGGATTTCAAAAGAAAGTTGTTCGTGTTCTGTAAACTTGCTTGGCTATAAAACAAAATGAAATAAAAAAACTCTCAATTTTAAAAAAGTTGTAGGTCAGGTATATGATCATATTACGAAGGCACAAGACAGAAAATTTTCTAATTTGTTACAACAGGCATCCTAACATAGACTGTCACTAATAAAGATGAGGATGAAAGAGGGTTTTGCAGCGTTTTAAGATGCTGTATGGGAGTATACTGTAGAGATCTGTAGAAAAAACTTGGAACATTCTGCAAAGTTAAACAATCCTTAAAGATGAATGTTATTTATATATATATATATTTTAAAATGACTAATGAAAAACCATTGTGCAATATACTTCAGAAGGTCTAAATATGACTGAAAATCTAAATATGACTGAAAATAGAAGATTCGAGTTTTCCAGGAGAAGCTGATAATGAGTGTTTAAAGATCAAAAAGACTTCAAAATTTAGTGTATATGCACTTGACATAGAACTTGTAAAATGTCAGTTTTGCACGATGTTGTGCAGCATAGTTATTCTGATCTATTTAAAATGGAAGTACTTGCAGTTATTTTCACTTTGATATGGCTCTGCACATGGCAGTCTTGTGAGTATGTATGTATGTCCATCCCATTTTTTGTGTCGGTTTCTTCCCTATTTTTGGGAGTACCATTAAACACTGGAGCTACAACAATACTATTTGTCAGATGATTCATAAAAGATTTCCCAAACATAAACTGAAATTTACCTTAAATTGTTAAATTACTGATCAGAAACATGCTGTCTCAGTTTCGCCATTTTTCAGAGCTGTCAAAAGTAAATCATGTGCCAACTAATCTTGCTCTCAGGTTGGATCCTAGGGAAATACTTTTTGGGCTAAAGCTGTCAATGGTCTAAGCCATATCTGTGAAAATGAACATTGTTATTTGTGTCCACACAAAAAGTATATATACAAGAAGACTGACCAAAATAATAATCCAAACAAAATGTCAAAATCATAACATCTAAATCATAAATCTGAATGTAAAAATGTATTGCAAAACTACATTTAAAAGTGTGCATTAAGACTCCAAACCAGCTGTGAGATGTCAGTCGTAAGTTGATAGAAAAAAAAGTCTTAAAACTTTGTAGCAGAACTGTGTAAACCACCAAAAGGTAAGTTGTCAATAATTGTAAAAAATGGACTTACTCGCCCTTGACAATGGATTAGGTTAAAGGTGAGTGGAAACATTTGAGCACTTTTTATTCTTAAGTAGACTTATTTCACTTTAAAATTTTCTCTTATAATAAGAAGTCAAGCAATGCATGTTTTTGTGTTATATTGAATAACTATGGTAGTGGCTCCATGTCAGTCAAACATTGGTTATTCAAACTCAGGTGCTCCAAAGCCTAGGCATTACTCAAAGTCTTTAGTTAGTTCCCTTTTTTCTCTATAAAATTTAATGTAAAAAAACTTTTATTTGCATAAATACAAGTTTTGTCATTATTCAAATTAATTTTGGTCTCCAGCGTACAGTTTTAATGCTTTTTTCATACATTTTCAAAGCTCACTTACGTCACCTGTCAAACTGCGAAGAGAGGCTACTCCAGTAGCATCAATGTTGGCTTCGTTAATTGGTTAAAGTTGTTAATTTGATATGGCATGTTGATTAGTTTTGACAATCCATTTTATCATAACATAAGAAGAGTGACAATGTAATTAAAGATGGTATTTTTAACTGTCTGGTGCGTAGTAGGTATAAATGCTGACAGATGTCATTGTCAACTCAATTCAGCAAATGACAAGCATAGCAAGTGAAATCTAGGCTGACTAATCTGAAGAAGGACCAAGCAATAGGTGGATATGCAGATCAGCTTATTATAATATTAATTTCATTTCCAACAACATTTATTACGTTTTACTGTGAAAGGTTTTATGGTATCTACATTGCTTCTAGAACATTAACACAGAGAATTACACAGTTTTAAATAGCAGACTTATAGTCAGAAAAAAAATGTAAGTGGGAAATTTGGATTTATTCCAACTCATGCATTTGTCGATTTAAATTTGGTGGTCCTGACGACTTTGAATAACTGAAGTTTGACTGTATATATATTCCTGTCCATATAATTGTACTAGTATTACATAAACTAAAGTGCTGTACACAAGTCCCATCTACAAGATTCTAAACAGTGTGTTACACAGTCGAAAGATGGTAAGTTCAAGGATTTAAATGTTGCAAAAATGTTAAAAAACAACAACAAACAAAACATGACTTGCAAATGGTTGCCATGTTTCTGAAGAGCTTGGATGATAATGCTTTTTTAAAAAAGTAAAAAGCAGACATACAGCCTTTTAAAAAAAAAGTAAAAAGCAAACAAAAACTTTTGTTTATGGTTCCCATGTTTTCGTTCGACAGGTTCTCCAAAGAAAAAGTCTAAAAAGAAGCTCTCTGGAAAGCCAAGAGCTAAGGTGAGTTCCTCTTTGTTGTGTATAGTGTTTAAAAGCCATCTCCGATTCGAACATTTTGATCATCAGCACATATATGTAACAGTTACCAATAATTGCTTTTTATATATAGTTCATTGTTTTTATTTGTCCCTCATAATAACCCCTTCTGCCAGATTATGTTAGCTAAACAAAGGAATTAGCTGTTACACTAATGAGTTACAGGATAATTTGCCCTCTCAAATCAAGATTATCCCCACCCCTTGAAAAGTTGAAAATAGCGATTGCACTGTCCATCTATCCCATCTTTTGTCTCGACCATAACACAATGCTAACAGTACTTTGATCAATCTTGCAGACCAGGGTTTTCCCTTGGCTTCGCCAACTGGGGGTCATTTGGACCCCCAGACATCCATAATTGGGGGTCATTTAAAAATTTTGGGGGTCATTCTTAAAATAACAAGCAAACACTGATTAAATTTGTCAAAGCCAAAGCAAATCACCAGCTTTTGTTGAGACATTTTTAACAGACAGGTTATTACTTTTGACGGGTTTTCCGGTAAAACCCCCCAAGAAACCTGTGATACAGTCTACATATTCGACTGTGTCTTCCGCTGAGCAGCAAAGACACGAAAATACGATCAATACACTGTAAACCCGTCTTACCTGGTGACTGGTTTGATTATGTAAACCCAACTAGCGAATAAAAACCGTCAACATTAGCGAACCAATCTGGTTAAAAATGAAAGTAGAAGAATAGAAATTCGGACAATCAACAAATCGGTAAGCAAACTGAAATGATGAAATATTTTCGTTCCACGCTAACCTGCGTCCACATGGACGCATCGTATTTTATTTTGAGGGTCATTAACAGAAAAAATGCGACAATGACGCAGGATTTGTGCGTCAGGAAAAACCATGCAGACATAGACATAAAGTTAGTGAGTGCAGTTATGGAGGTCAAGATTGTAGTCAAGGTCATTTTTAAGCTTATTCCTTAGCTACTTGTCATCTCATCCGTAACTTTTCCATGTTGCGCAGGTATTCCAAGTTTACCATCTTATTAACATCCACTTGAACGTCCTCCATGGTAGTCTGTTACCGCGAAGGTCATATTTCAGGCCATTGCATCTGAGAGGCATATGCCAAATTTAGTGATGGAAATTATTTCAGTTTATTGTATACATGTGGTATGCACAAGGTTAACAGAAAGCATATGTCCCAATTACCAGTATATTTTTATTCACCCCAGGGAAGTAACGGTATGACGTCCCCAAATATGAAGTTCACAATCGGTAACAATAACTCAGTTATGGTGTCTCCTCCAACTGAAAATGGTAGAGGAAGGACAGATGCAGTTGTAAACCACCCTCCAGCTGGACGAAGTAGATCTGCAGCATCAACAGAACAAAAGAAGGTTGTTGAGGGTAAGGCTGCTCCTGCCAATGCTGTCCAAGTTCCCATGGTAGCAGTACATGCATCACTGCAGCAGACAACTCAACCACCACCGCCAAAAACTGTAACAGAAAAAGGTGGGTGGAAGATACTTGTATGGTGTTGTTACAAAATATGAGCATTATTTTTTAATATTTTTTCTTTAACTTATTGAGCCCTACAGCCAATTAACCAGTCATCCCCTAGAGGCATTTCCCCAGTCCTGCCCTACACCTGGTTGGGGTCTTATCTGCCCCTCATGCCTAGACACATCTGATGTGGATTATCGGTCAGTGTAAGATATTGGGGGTGGGTGTATACACAACACAATAAACATGTCATTTTGATATACTCTAAAAGTATATTTTCACATACTTGAACCACAGAAAGTGCTTTACACAACCATGAAATTTTTAACACTGTAAGAAAATAATTACATCAGCAAAGTGTGAAAATGACTGAAATCTGAAGATCAAGTAAGATCAATAATATCAAAATTATCACATTTCAAATGTTTAAAATAAAATATAATTGAGTTCATCAAGTTTTTTCTTGTGTTTATAACATAAATAACACTGCTTATATAAAAAATTATATAATGAGTAACTTTAAAACAGTCGGCTGTCTGATTGAAAGTTGCGATTTACTGGTAGTTTGAGAAACTAACGCTCTTAAACTTCATATTTGATTAAAAAATTCGGTGATTTCCAAGAGTTAGCTTTTGTCTTTTGATCTATTGATATTTGCAATTATCATATAAAAATTGGATCTAATGCAGGTAATTCCACATATATGCGTATAGGTAGGAATTTTAAAGCTAACAGAAAGGCACATCACCGTTTTTCTTTGTCTTGACATAATTCATTGTGTTTCCATCCGGGTTGAAATTTCAATACATGATGTAATAACGTTTCTGATTGGCTGAAATTTGATGTATTAATTAATCATTTGAAAACTGCTTCTACGGTTGTATTTCAGCCAAGAAATGTTTCGATTTAGATGTGAATTAGAAAAAATGTTGCCGATCTTTCTGTTGTCTCGCTACAATATATGAATAACAGAAAGGATTTAAGCCAGTAGATTTAGATTAAGATGACATTTGCATTTACAATACTGTGATGTACTTGATTGGCAGAGACTCGAAAGTGTTTGAAAACAGGAGTTTAAACCAGCAAATATGATGCGCCCATTAATGCGGCATTCGTCAGTAGTCGAGACATTTTCACGACCGCATAAATGCGGCACTCGGAGCCAGACACAGGTAAAACGCGACGCGTTAAGGCGTAACCTGGCATGAGGGGTCTGTTTTTCGTGCCACTTTAACGCGTGACTCGGGCTCAATGATTTAGTTTTATATACAGTGTGTTGTTTTGTACAGGAAAAGGCACATTCCATGTAAAAATGAAACCCGGCCAATAAGTAATTAGTAATTTATAATTTTAGTAAAATACCAATGAAGGTTTTGGCATTGATTTTAGCCAAGTACAAATGAAGGGTTATTGCATCAGCTAATATTTTTTTATTCAAATACAGAGCATTGAATAATGGTGCTATCTTTGCTTGCAATACCTGCAGTAAAATTTACCATTTACTGTTCTATGCCCCAGTGATCACACCAGCGCGACCAGTCACTCACATGTTACCACAACAACCAGATAGACCAAGTGCCGTAGCCGCCCCTAAACCTCAGACTAAACACACAGGTATGATTCTTTATCTTTTAATAAGAGTAATTCATATGAACATTCAAAGCTACACATATTACATGTAAGTTTTGTTAATAGAATTATTGGATGAATTTGACTGGTGCATGATGGGAACACTTACGGGTAAATAACATGTTAAAATACACGATGTTTATCCTAGTACTCAGTAAGATAATTAAAGAATTCAATATTCTATTTTTTGTTTTTTACCTTATTAATTAAAACCTATTAAGGTCCATGATATATGACGTTGTTATAAGATCACACAAGAAAGAATTGATTTATATGTACTTTTTATTTGAAGCACTAGATATATAATAAATTATAAACCGACAAAATCAATTACCGTTAAGTGTTAAGTGTTTCATATCTGTTTTCAGCTCCATCTATTCCAACTGTCCCACAGGCTCCAAGCCTACCAAGCACACCATTATCCACCAATAATCAGCAGCAACAGCAGCAGCATACCCAACAGCAGCAACATGTTCCACCTCCCACCACCCAGACGATTGCACCTCCGCCATCCCCTCCAATCATTGTAAGCTCACCTGTTAAACCTCGTCTGGAACGAGAGCTGTCAGGATCGTCCATTAATTCAATATCAATGTCGATGGGGTCGGATAAGTTCGGGGATATTGATGTGCCAACGTTCATCGTCGGGGAGGATGAACTGCCCTCATCTAGTCCGAAACAGCAAGTTAAACCACCCCCTCCTGGTGCTACACATTGTAAGTTTTGCTGAACTTTTTTAATCATATAATAAGCCTGTAAAAGCACAACACAGTAATCTTTGATAAAGTACAAGAAGAGCATTTGTATAGATATTTAAGCAAGTAAAAATGTACCAAAACTGATATTTCTATACTGGTAAACATTAGTAATAAGTAATATGGTTATGAAATCTATCTAGATGAGAACATACTGTTAAGCTGTCTCAAATGATATATCTTTATGCAGTGGGTGATGTGTGAAGGAAACATAATGAGACAGTCGAATCAGACTACCTGTCTAGTGTAACCGGTGTCCAGACATATATATATATATATATTGAAGGCCTGCTGAAATCAACAGAAAGAAATTGTCTTGAAACTTAAAACAACAACAACATGTTATATAAATGAGTTCCATCTATTTACTTTCTAGTGTCAAGTGGAGTTGGGGTGTTACTAAGTCAAGGTGGCCAAAGTTCCAATGCCTTGGATCAGAGCAGAAAAACTGAGCTGGCTAAAACTCCTGTCTCACAGCAGAAAAAGGTGGGTGTGGCCTGGTCACACAAAAATGATGCTAACCAGGTAAATTGAAATATGTATAATGGTGTGTATTTTAATGTCAGCTGGTATGTTGGTATTTAATTTGTTATGAATATATTATTTATTGCATGCAATAGTTAAGTATTCTCTGTACTGTATGATGCCTGTTATTAGTTAATCCTTTGTCTTCTGACAATCATAAGGTTACTAACTTGTTTAAGTACATGTCTTTAAATGTCCTAGAACATGGGTTAGCCGTAGAACCATAGGAAGGAGCAGAGACCACCTGGCATGTCTACCTAGCATAGGACTGATAATATATGTAGGATCCCAAGACCTTTGGGTAATGGTCATCTGTTAATTGAACATAATTTTTGCCATCCTGTATACCTGAATAGTTGGCTTTGACTACAGAAACAATTATTTAAAGAAAGGTGTCAGAGGTCATATGAACTTTACATCCGGTACTGTGCTGATAGTTTCTCTAAATTTTTATCCCTTATTTAGTGTTACACCTGTATCCTCTTTGTGAACCTTATTATTAATTCATTGTATCAATTTTTTACTTGTGTTTGAAGTGAAACTTTATCTTTTAGAAGTTGTTACATGGCATGGCAAAATTATATATGCATATTTTCCATTATCAGTTTTAAGCCTTGTTTGTTTAAGTCATTAGTAACACATGCCGGGTATTTTTGTATCTGTAGTAGCTGGTATGTTTTGTATGACATGTTTACAAGATATTTTTAAAATTAGATTTTATGTGTAAAATATGTTAATTCTTAAACAGAGATCTAGGCCTGGGGGAAAAAATGCAAATGGCATTAAAGGTTTTAGCCAGGTAGATTTAAACCATCAGACAAGCAACTCAAGAATTAAAGTAGCCTTCTAAATATTAAAGTGGCCAAGGGCTATGTTATATTGTGACCCTATGTTAATTTTCTACGTAATTTAAAATAATATATAGGTTGTGACGTATAAGTAATCTTCTAGCTTCTCACTCCATGATATTGCTTAAATTTTGTTTTGCATATATTGCTATAGAATATGAAAATAGTTTCTTACTACCAGTTTTGTGAATGTTAAATGTTGTATCATTCTTTCCTCTTGTTTTGTATAGGATGTGAAACTCAAGAACACAGGGTCTTGGGCCAAACTGGCAGACTTGAGTTCAACTCCCAGTTCCTCAAAGAAGTCCGACTCAATAAAGAGCTTTGAACTGTTTAAGCGACAGGCCCAGGAGAGAAGTGATAGGGTATGTTTTAAAATGTTTACTTTGATTAAAAAGATGATACATAAAAATATGCACTCATCATGGTAGTGCATAGGGCTGTCACGATGCTCTTGACATGTACCATAATATATTGCCGTGTATATAGAGCATATTGCAAAAGATACCACAGTATATTGCCATAATTGATCAAGCTATTTTCTATAAAAAAAAATAGTGCACAGAATGAACAACAATATGATGAAGCTTTATAAGGATTGTGACAGGTAAACACAGAAACAGTAAAGTAATATAATTCAAAGATCGCAAAGAGTCAACAACAAATTAACTGCAAAATTTGCACCAGCATAGTTAGATGCTCACATTAAGTGTGGATGATGTCAATTTATATGCGTTAGTGCTGCAGCGAGTATCTGAATACACGGATATCCACAGATTGTGTCAGAAAATCGGCTATGGATATTCGCCATTGCAAATTTGCTGAATCGATAAAAGCATTGGTGTCAAGTGATTATTTACAAAATGTTAACAAAAAATGATATACAAAGTGATTTTAAACAGTGTTTTGCAAGCGGGTGAACCGGAAGTTTAAAAATTGTAATTTTTGTAGAGCTAATAGAATTAGATTAAAGTCATAAAAATGATTTTTGGAAAAAGTTTGCATGACCAAGATAAAATTAGCTTTTAAATATTTTAACAAAGTTATTAAATTATTTTTGTAAATTAACCATGCTTTTGAAAATTCAAAAGCAATATTTTGAACCTTGCTATAGTTGTGAGCATGGTAATGGCAACAAGTTATAATGGTGGTCAACTGATTTTTTTATTATTTTTTTTAATAAGAACTTTAATGAAGCAAAGGACATGGCCTTTGTTCTTCATAAGCTGTAAAACTCTTTGGACAGAAAGACCAACTATTCTCATAATTTAAACTTCTTATTGATATCTTGACCCATGCTTGTGACTTATGGTCTCATTTTTATTATGGAATTGTTCTGAATTCAGTCTAGTTTAATTTGTCATTCGAACCAGTTTTCTGTGTTTTGTTGTTTGCTACATACACTGCAGTTATGATAATTATAAAAAAAACATTTTAATTTCTGAACATTAATGTTCTGTTCAGCATAAGACTCTTTAATCATTTTAACTAGTGATTCTTGGTTCGATCTGTGAATCATTCGTCCTGAATCGTGGATCAGATAGCCACTTGCTGACTCAACAGCCGTAGTTTGTGTCTTAAGGTTGGTTGTACATCCACTTTATTTCGCAGATAAATCAGAATATTGACCTAGTGCACTCACCTTCAACAATTTTCTTCATGATGTCCACCCCTTCACGTCGCTTTTTGCCTTTGACTTAGGTGTTCTACAGAAAGAACTTGCTGTTACACTTTGCAACAGTCGCATTCAATAAAACTGCTGAGCAATAGATAATAATTTTCCTCTTAGTATTCTGCAACAACATGTCTCAAAGGTGTGTCTGCTTGTAATAAATTGTATGTCCAGTAAGATTTTGCTTCGATGCAACAATCATTTTACTTAAATTAAGAAAAATAAATGCACAGATAAAGTCAAAACCTAGCATTAAACACTTTTTTTAAGAATACCATAAATGTAATGAAGCATTCCCATGGATGTTTAGAATGAACTCCGCTGACATAGATACGACTTCAGACTACATTTTCAGTTGCTTGTTGATAATCCCTTTTCATCAATAGCATCTTGGACCTTGGATGCACTAAATGGTGGCCAAGGAATAGTCTTGGGGAAAATTGCTTGGTCCAAACCACTGAATACCACCATTAACAATAGGTTTTTTAATACAATTTATGGGAAGTCAAGGCTGTCAGTCTGTCACACATTCAGAATTAGCTCAAGTTAAAAAATTAATCATTTTAAAAAAAATATATATATATATATATTTTTTACCTGACAAATTTCACGAAATTTACATAAAAATGGCATTTATGTTATTACAGGAGAAAGCCTTAAGACAACAGGAAGAGTACAGGAAACAAGCAAGAGAAAAGGAAGAAAAGGAACGTATACGTCAAGAGAAGGAAAGAATAAGGTAAGTGCTATGGGCATTGTCATACGCACATAAAATGATACTTATGTCTATTTATATTTATGATATGTAGGACGTATGTCAAGCAACTTTCTAACGATATTTTATAAGACTAATACTGTTGTTAAATACCAACATGGGTCATGAATATTTCATATTGTAATAACTGGTCAGGTAGCTTTAGGGTGCAGAGCCGGACAGTTCATATTTATTCCAACTGATAAATGACAACTACGATTTGTCGTACACAGGGAGAGAGAGGAAGAAGATGCTCTGGAGATGGCAAGACAGGCACAGCTCAGCTCAGATCGAGACAGGGAACAACAAGCTCAACAGGCAGAGAAATCTCAGAGAGAGAAAGATCGATTGCGTGAGCAAGAAAGAAGACGAAGACAAGCAGTAAGTACATAAACTACAAAAAATAAGTGTAAACATTTCATTGCCAGCTTCATAATCTATACAAAATAGTAAAACGCATCGAAAATTATGGCTCTAAAACTATGTAAGTATATACATATAAAATTTTGGACTTAATTCTATGCAAAGGGTTGCTTATTGCTTATGGGTATTATTGGCATGCCTCCTCGGCAACATACTAAAACTGCAATGCCATTTTCAATGCTTTTAAGAATTGGTAAATGCAGACATTACAGTGATCAAATTTTTTAACAGAATGATTGTAAAAAGTATATTGGCATGTAAAGCGGAATCAAGATTTAAAGGATGCCAACCTTGGTAGTGCAATCAATAGAGTTCAGATACAGGAGGCGCTTAGTTCAAACTCTTACCATGTCAAGTCAGTTAAAACTGTAGTGATATAGCTCCCTTGCTAATGCTCAAACAAATGTTAAATAGTTCCACAACTGTCTGGTCCAGTGTTCGGATCATTTGACGGTGTGCTATTATACCAGTTGTTTAGGGCACTATATCTGCTAACCTCAAGTGGACACTTGTCTACGGGGAATTTAAATATCGTATGTGGGATAATATTTAACAAGTTAGACTAAACTTTTCAACCAATATCCTTAACGTGGGCAGATCTTTTCTGTTCTAGCCACACATTGATTTGTCTGGGATTTTCGCCAACCAATAATACTTTGTTGTCACAATAATCAAGTTTTTGCAATAATCATAATTGTGTTGATGTAGTGTGTTTCCAAATACAAACTTTCCATACAATAACTATTTCTCCAATTTTACCTCTCTTCATAGATGTCCAACCAGATCGACATGAACGAGCAGAGTGCTCTCATGGCCCAATTTGAGGACAACATTCAGTAAATGCTGACCTTCCCACTCCTCAGGCTCCGCCGTTTACTCGGATCATCATCATCCATCAGGCAACTTATCCTCGATGTACAGACGTAGTTCACTAACAGATGCACAAAACAACTTGTTACTCATGACGTTCTTGTTATCAGTAGTAACAAAAAAAATATCATTTAGCTTGCTGTTTGTAATGTTTGCTGTTGCATGCAGCCATAGACATATAATAGTGTTTGAGATTTAAAAGCTATCAATTCTCATCTTGTCATCATATTTTGACCATTGACATAGTCATCAAGATCAACATCATCATTGCTATCATCGATTGATTTTCAAATTCATTATCACCTCAAACATTTGTTACAAATATTAACATCCATTTTTTTGCAGAGGTCATCTTTGATGATATCTAAGTGAAATTTAATTGGATATCTTCAATGTTAACAATCATCTCCCATTTACTATGCCCTTTACTTGTTGTTATAGTACCTTGTCAATCCTTTTCTTGAATAAAACAAAAGTCAGGAACAGGCAGCTCTCTATGTGTAAACTCTTTCATATTTAAAACTGTAATTGAATTTTTGTATCAAAGTATTTGGACATTATTTTATTGTGTTTATATAGTAAAAAATTTATCACCTGACTCCAAGAAAAATCCATTCTGAAACATTTGTCCTTTTAACAGCTCTGGGAAGAAAACTGCTTCATTTTTATTGAAATAGTTTAGTTTCAGAGAAAAGATGGTCTTTTTAAAATGTGTTTCTCATCTCCACTGGCCAATTCAAAAGAACCGAAATTAGCATGCAAAATATTGTATAACAAAAAGAACACAAAAATATGATACTTGTGACTGTTGTGTTCAGTTGTAGTTTCAAATGTACTATGTGGTTTAAAAGAATTTAACAGTGGAAATGTAGCTGTCAAATCTAATTGCAATCTGCTTTCTTCTCTTATTTCTTTGCAGTCTAATTGTCAGTTAATGGGGCAGATACCATTATCTTGAGGCTTAATCGATTTTGGGAAAACACTAATAATTTATTAATATTTATATGTTTTGTATTATTTTTGTATAAAGATAATAAGTTCCTGCCATTAAGTATGAAGTTCCTGTCATTTAGTATAGTTTAGTATATACGAAATAATAATAAAGCTTTAAGTATGAAACACTAGGATAAACTACCATATTCATCAGATTTTCAGCAAGTGGCAGGCAAGATATGATTGCAAGTCCTTGCTTATATTGTCAAATGTCAAAGTTTTAGCCAGGACAATGTTGTTTTAAGCATTGTGTGCTTTTTTTTTATATGTGATGTGATATATAAAGGAGAATAGCTACCTAAACTTTGTTAGTGTCTTTACTTTTTACCTTCTTAAAATCAACCCTTATCAGAACAGAGCAGACACATATCACTCTGGTTTATCCATGGAATCTTCTCAGTTTTTAAGTTTAATATTTTTTTTCATTACATAGACAGTAAAGATTAGTTGCTACAATTTAAATCAGGTAATTACATACATACAAGTTGGTTAATAAAAAGAGATATTCCTTTACAAGTCATAAAAAAAATGTAACAACATGATTAAAATATCTGATTAATTTGCTTTTGATTTTATGGAAGTAACTCAGCATATTCTGTTTCAAGAGCATTGCTCTTTTTTTTCTTTTGTAAATATGTCTATTTTGTTATATTTTCCTTTATTGGTTATTTACTGTCAACATCATATATTTTTTTTACTTTTGCATTAATAAATTACAATTTTCTCATATCTCACATTTAAGGTAAATGTAATATGATGGTTTCATTATTATTTTTTTTTTCACTCTTGCTATTTAAATTGCGACTGCTGTCAGAATGTTGCAAGAAAATAACAAAATGCATACTACTGTAATCCCCACTTTAGCTTAACAATGACTGTCCACAAACACTTGCATATCATTCATTGATCCTCTCACATCATTTTTTCTCAGTTGTGCTATGTATATAACACCAGACAGGTTTAATTGTAGTAAAAGTAACTGTTGCTAAATGTGGAATCTTGGTGAATGTATCTCACCTCTTTCTGTCTCATTAGTTGGCTTATTGTTGATAATCTTTTGTCCATCAGGTACCTCCATATTTATATCTAGGACTGTAGTTAAAATGTTCATTTGGCATCAAAGATGGTTAAAGAGGATTTTGGCAGGACATGGGATAAGATTTTAGCTGCAAATAAATAATTTTTGTGTGAGATGAAATAGCATAACTTTAGAGACAGTTAAGTTATGTAAAAAATTTAAAATGATAAATGTTCCAGTTCTGTTTTAATGTTCTTTGTGTGTGTATGCATGTATACTATTTTACAAATGCCATGTGTTCAGTAGGAGGTTGGAAATGAAATATCTAGAAAAAATAAAATGTCAAAGAAAAAGACAATAAAAACAATTTGTGTATCAGTTTAGAATAACACATCTGTATAGTTGGCCATGTTTTGTGTTCTGTTTTCACTTGTTGTAATTTTTGCACAAAGTATTCATTGTAAAAAACCTTAAACTGCATTTTAGAACACTGTCATTGATATTTGAATTTATGGTTTCCATTTGTTTGCATTGCATCTGAAGGCCATATGACTGAAGATTGACTGCTAAATGTTTGAAAGATACTTAACTTATTAGATGTATTTGTGTGTATACATGTAATAATTGTCCAGAAGCAGGGAGTATGTTTTAATTAGTTGAATTATCACAGACTAGTAGTTGTAGTACTATTTTTGCACTGCAGTAGCTGTTAACTGTTTTCAACATTTGATAACATTTAACATGATACAGTTTACAAATTATTAACAGTGCTACAAATATGGTACAAATACATGTAATTGTCAGTACTCTTTTGTTCTTGTTTTATTTCTGATTAATACGAAGAGCAATTTAAGACATTTTTTCAACTATTGGTAAATGTCTTGCAACTACTGAAATTTGTCCCCAAAGATAAAGCATTGGTCTCAGTTTTATTCGTTCTCTAAAATTAAAGTGTTATAATAAGCAAATATTGATAAATCACATTGAGTCTTTTGTCCTGTTATGTTCTAAACTGATTTTAAATATGTGGCTTATATGAATTGAAAATCCTTCTGTTTTAGCTATATACAGTTTTGGTAGAAAAAGTTGTGTTACTTTTTTTAGAAAAAAGCATTTGCATTCGTGATCATTTATCAAATCATTCATGCGATGCATTGTGTTTCAATTATTTTTATACTTTCTGAAAATGTTTTTGTTATTGAAAATGTATGTATCATTGTATATGTATTAACATTGACAAATTTGTGATTTGTTCTTCTTGTTCCTTTTTGTCATCTGGAAAATATTGTCATTTTATTGTTTATAAATATATTGTTTATACACCTCTGTATAGAGACAATAAAGATGTTGTTTTGTCAGAGTGACTGACACTTGGTTAAACATTTTTTTTAAATCTCATTTCAATATTTTTTTTAATGTGTCTTATGTGATAATGAAATCTTAAGGTAAAGTAACAGTAAATGTGTCACATACATTTTATATGTCAAGAAAAGAAATAAAACAACACTTAACAAATTTCAACAATGTATGGCTAACATTGGTCAAAACTTATTCCCATTTCTAGAAAAGAAATAAAGGAGTTAGATATTTAAAAAAAATGTAACTTCCAAAACATTGCTTTTACTTTTTAGTAAAAAACAACAAATCAAATAGAAATTTCAGAAACATGTGGTAAAGATCAGTTAAAACTGCATCCTACACTGAACATAAAACACATGAGAAATATGTGAAGAACATCAGTCAGTACTTCAATCACAGTTTTGTTTTTAGAGAAGAAACAAAACGGATCTAAGAATTTCAGACAGTTTGGAGGACATAAGACAGACATTCATGTTATCGCCACCACTACCATATAAACAGAAAATAACTACCTCCTATTTAAAACTTAACTCCATTTTTATCTTAAACACATGCTTGGTATATGGCATTGTAACATAAAGTTTAAACAGTGAAAACAGCAACAGTAAAATAGTTGAGCTGAAAGTTTGTATCCTCTATTTTACCAAAGTGATGTAAAATAACTTCCATGGCCATACACATATAGGAAACCACTTTTGTACCATTATTTTATAACAGCGCTTGAAACAATGTTCAATTTAGAAACGGAAGAAATATAAATATATGTAGTATCTTTACATGTCTTTTCATCTATTTAATTATATGGTAAAGTATAAATTCAAACCAGTGTAGAATTTATACATTCATGCTTTCATGATGCATTATCAGCACTTCAACAATTACATGTTTTCTCGTACTGGTTGTAATATGCAAATAACAGCATGTACCTGTTGCTGTAGAACTATTGCTTTCAACTTTGCACCAACACCTGCAGACCATGATGCCTGTAAAAGAATGCTGATCTAAATCTATGTTGTTGACATATCCACAGTCAATGTATGCTTAGGGAAACAACAACTATGTACTGTAAGAAACATTGACACATACTTTTAAAGTCTGAGTATATTCACTTATGTCGAATGTTAAATTTTATAATCATTGTTATAATATAAATATGCCATGTCCTTCTTTATTTCTGAATATCTATTAAAGGCGATTAATCAACCCGCATTGTAAGACCTATTATAAGACATAAGACTAATTTTTATTTATAATTTTCTTTTTTTTTATGTCTAATTGTGTTTTATGGAGTTTGATTATACTTTGTACTTACCCAGTGTAGCTTCAGATCATCTATCTTTTACAAGGGAGCTGGCAGAGTCTGCACTTCGTATGATTTTTAAAGCATTGTCTGACATATTAAGCTTTGTGTTTCTTTCTCATTTTGCTTAGTTTGAAAATAACATTTGCCAACATATTTTCTTTTATTGCATCAGTATAACGTTATAAGGCCATGGAAACGAGCCATTTGTCAACTAAATAAAGGCATCTGCCTGTGTTTAGCATAGTATAAAATACGTTTGTTATTCATAAACTATTTAAGAATGAGAACATGAAATATCTGACACTTATTTCTATTAAGAAATAGGCTGATTGATCTCAGCTTTTAACTTAGCCACATTCCTACTGTACGAACGTTTTTAGGATTGTAACCAACTATAAAGTTGTATTTATAAATACTTTGGTTTCAGGTCTAAAATTAAAGTAAATGATTGCTGAAAATTTTAGTAACTAGGTTATATATTATTTGATAATATGCATTAAGCTGCATACAGCATTGTTGGGAGAGAGATTCCTTCAACTTTCCTAATATTTTTTTTCTCTTCATTTTGGTAGTTTCATGTGAAGTGTGAAAGGTTCCAATAGATGCGGAGAGTTGCAAATAATTTGTATATTTATATTTCGTGCGTGCAAATTTGGTATTGCCAAGGTTGAAAGTATATAAAAATAAATAAATCTATAAATGTTTAACATGTGTTCCACTTACTGTTTTCCTTGACATTGGTAAATTGTTTTTGGCACGTCCTCCTGTGTGTACAGTTCTTTAAACTAATACCTGTTTAGCAAAACTTTATCGCAGTGTTATCATTCCTTAGACTCTTATAGGGGGCGCCCGTGTCGTAGTGGTAGAGTCGCCGACTAGTAATCTCGTCTTACCACGTGGTGGTGGTGGTGGGGGTCCTCAAGCTGACATGCGGCGCGCCGATGGTTCTACCGAGACGTGTTTTGCGGTCTTCCGCCACCAAAATACCTAGACGTCGCTATACTGATCATAATTGGTCGCTGCGATGTAATAATATACAAACAAAAAAAGACTCCTATATACCCATGCAACTGGCTCATGTCAAAGTCCTTGACCAAATTAATACCAAGACTTTTGGGTCGTATATTGTATACTTGGTGAGTAAATTGAATATTTGTTTATCCACTTCATGTTACGTTTTAGTTAAAACTATGGAATTATTCCTGTATTTTCAGATAAGGCAAATCAGCACGCGAATGTTAACAAAACGCGGTATATTTTAAACTCAAAGATTAAATAAAACTAGACTTAAACTTACATCCTGTAGTTGAACACAATTTACTTTGGTCCTCTACTTTCTACTTGTATTCATTCCAAAAGCCAAGTTATTAATAGTGTAAAATCCTCACAGATGTTTAACCTGTTTCAAACAAACACCATATCAATTACGCCTTCACTTGTGTTATTTACTAAAGCTATTCTTTTAATCAATCGTAACCCAAAACGATCTTTTAACATGCTTCTTTAATATATGCTATTCTTTGCAGCTAAAAATGAGATTTTGAAGCTGTCATCCCCATTTTGTTGGCATCAAAGTTACTTGATAAGTCGCCGAAATCACCATCACCGTTTTGGTGGTTAATTATCATTTCAAACCCTTTGTTTCATATATAAACATCCGTGTTTTGCAGAGCTCGTGAAGACACCATGTCCCCTAAATTTACCTGGAATACCTACATGTTAACAGAAGTACATGTAGATACAGTTTCCTTCCAGGTACAACTAACCATTGTAAGTGATGTGATTTTCTTACCTTTATTATACCAGGGCCATCTTAGGCAGATTAAGGTGCTCTGCACATGTAGAAGCTCTTGAGATCGGCTTTATACAATAAAACATGTTATTACATTTTGTGCAAATAAAAAGACGTTTTTTTACCGAATTGTATACTATCATATGAGTCCAGCAAATGAAGATATTGGACCAAAGATTAAGTTTATCATTAAAGCTGTTTGCCGATATGAAACCAGTTTACTTCAAAACGGATTGAAGATTCAAACATATCCAAAGTATCAAATATAACGTCTAAATAAGGGAAAATATGATTTGAATATGTTCTTTTCTTTAACAAAATCCAACAAAAGTGTCATGAAATCACCAGGCTTAAGGACTAAAACCACAAAACAGGTTTTATTTCAAAATGGCTTCTAACACCAAGTTGTGGACGGAACAATAACAACTTTTTGGACGACCTACATTGTAGGCCTACTTCTCGGAGTTCAACGCGATGTTTTTGTAATATATTCACCGATATTGTTGTGTTGACATAGGAATTAAAACGTGCCATTCACACTTACAAATTTACTTAGTTAACAATATACGCTTTTGAAACATTTTTATTCCACAATAGCAAATGAAAATGGTGCTAAATGCTACTTTGCTAAATATGCGTAGCTTTCTGATATATTAGTTCCGGTGACTTTGATGCTCCGCATCAACTCTGTCTTGTGCAGGTTTGTTCAGGTCTTGTTTGTCCTGGTGCCAGGATATGTGGATGGCTGATGTAACAAATGGTAAAAATGAGATGATCAGTCTCTAGGTCAACATAATTTTGTCTATCTATTGGCAATCATATTATATATAAACAAATATGCGAAACAATTTGTTGCATAATTAAGAGGTCTGTTAAAGAGTGATGCTGCGCTTTAAAAGCAGATTTTAACAATATGGATATCTTAAATAAGGTAACATTGCCAGCACATATGTAGGACCTCAAATAACTCGGAATTTGCAAATAACAAGTACGCGTCCAGAAGGAAAAATAACACGTGCATAGCTACTATGTTGAATACGTTATCAGTAACCTCCCTTTGCCATTCCAGTATCTTCTACTATCACCATCCAACGGTTGTATTTTAGGTCTTAGTAATTGTTTTGTTTTGAGAACAAAACCAACTGCAACTTACCCTTTCTATTTCTATTTCTATTAACAATGACAGCGGTAAACACGAAGCTATAACAAGTTGGAATGTTAGTATATTGCAACAACAACATTGAAAACGCTTTTTGATTGCCACACATCTCTATTCAATACAAATGACAATTTAAACTCATTTGTTAAACAAATGCCAGTATTGTGGGTAATCAATATCTTCTACTTGTGAAATAAATATGACTAAATATAAGTTGTTACATGTTCACGAAATAGTATATTTGTAGCTAGTTAAGTTCAGACGCCCAAATCGATGGACAATATTATGTAAATATAATTCTTATCTATATGGAATCAGATTAAACATGTAAAAACAGTCGACACCCACTTTTCATACGACACAGGGACTGATGTGTTTTTTTTTAACTATCCCAAACACGGAGACTATATGAATCTTACTTTTGAGATTACGTTACAAAAATCATCCGGGTAATCAGATCTTTCGTCGGAATTTATTCCTAGCTGAAATCCCAATCATGCCCTCCCCCTCCCCCCACCCGAACGCAACGGACAGGGGTAAGATGTTGTTAACATGTATTAAATATAGGCAGACTGTAAAAAACTGCAACGTTAATAATTGGTAACGATACAAAGTTGGTGTCGTTTCCATACACAATTGAAAGTAGTGTTTTAACCATTAGCAAATCCTTAAATCTTGGAACATTTCCTTAGAAATAAGACCGTTAGATTCCGCAAAAAAACTGTATGCTGAGTATGTTTAAGCAGTTTAGTGAATTTTTTTAAGTTTAATAAGTGGACATAAATAAATAAAATAAAGCACCACAGTCGGTCCATATCGCCGACTGACCGTTCCAAGGCGGTAACTGTCAGGCTTGCTCTTTTCGTTAAATGACGATCACAAATTTGTTCTTACTTTTCGCTTGGCTTGCATGTAAAATTCCTTTGTTCTGTGCCTTTTCGGAGTTTGGTATAGGTTGCAATGCTCATAGGACTTTGTCATATTTTCTTATTCTTGATAGAATGGTTCCCAGAACAATATTTTTGAGCGGCAACTAAACAGTTTCTGCCTGAATAGTCGAATAGTTAACGTGATCGACTCTTTCATTTAAGACTCCTGGTTCTATATTCAATTGCAACATTTTGTGTCTATGGTTTTGTTAGTTAAAATTATTGTTCTGTTTACGAGACGTCGTTCCTTTTTAGTAACAAACTTAAAATTATCTTGTACACTTGTATTTGTATGAGGAATGTTACAGTATGAGGAATGTTACAAGACAAACTTGTGGACAGGATCTGAAAAACGAAACAAATACCGTAACTTAATATCGATAAGCTATGTCACTTGTTTTCAGTGTCTAGTTTTATTTTGTTTATCTAACGGTAGTGTGATTCTTAATTAAATACCTTTCATTTCTGAAACAACATTTTGTCCTCCCTTACTCGGTTTTCGGTTTCCGGTTCTTTTAGCTGAGGCTTTGATCTGAACCAAGTTCCAGCCAGTTGGGGTCAAAAGGTAGCCGAAATGGCTGGACTTTAGACCTGTGCGACACCCCAATCATTGGGTTCCTATTGCTCCTTTGGGGGCCTCTAGTACCGGTTCTAGAAGTCCTATCATGAAACTTATGTCAAAACAGGCTTGTAACCAACCCATTTTTCGATAGGTAGGTAGGTGACCTGACACCAAGATCAAGATCAAACCTAATAAGCTTTTTCTGAGTTACTTGAAGTTTGTTTTTAAGGAACTGGGTTAGACTGGAATACCACATTTAATAACAGAAATCAGAAAGACATTGAATTAAGGACATACCTAGAAGTTTCTTAGTATGTTGAGTAAGGTAATCCTTTTTACGATATAAATATTGCAAAAGTGCGTTAGCATTCTGAACACTGACCTAGCCATTGCATCAAAAGATAATGTTTGATCAATGGTTGCTCCGAGAAATTTGATCAAAGAAGTCTGATATTAGGGGTGAATTCGACCTAAGTTTAAGTTTAGACCCAAATTAGATTGACTCAGTCTTCCCTAAATGTAGTGATAGCTTATTATCCACTAACAAGATGCAAATCTTCTTCCATGGCATGTTCAACATCAGCCTTACATTTACTTGAAACCAAAATTCCTGAGTCATCTGCATTAATAACAACTTATTTTTTATTACAGCTGATAATTCATTAAAATATATTAAAACAAAAGAGGACCAAGTATTGACCCTTGTAGAACACTACATGTAATCCGAGCGGTAGATGAACGAGTACCTGAAACATCAACAAGCTGCCTTCTGTCAGAAAGATATGATCGAAACCATCTCAAAATATCATCCCCAATTCCAGCCGCTTTTGATTTCATGAGAAGAGTTGGTTGGTCTACAGTAGCGAATGCCTTTTGGAGATCTAGCAGAAACAATCAATACAATTACCTTTATCCATTTGCATTCTTTTATATTTTGTCAAATGAATAAGACACGTGTCTGTAGAAACCCCATGACGGAAACCTGATTGAAATTTATAGAACAACTTATCTGATTTAAAATAGGTCTCGACCTGGTCATAAACAACCCTCTAAAAAATCTTGGAAACAATGATCAAAATAGAGAACGGGCGATAATTGCAAACGACTGTTTTATCAATTTTCTTAAAAAAAGTAATTACTCTAACAGACTTTAGCTCATCTGCAACCACACCTTGTATGAGAGACAAGTTAATTACATGAGTAAAGGGTTGAGTTATAATTGATGCCCCATCTCTTACAAAACGTGGAGGTATACCATTTAATCAAGTAGTTTTGTTAGCACTGAGCTGTCTGAAGTACTTTAAGTACCTGAATTTCCGAAACTAGTGAAAATGAAAACCTGTTTGAAGATACACCTAGTCTAGCATAAAAAGAGGTAACACATGATTTATCATACTTATTCAACCTAGCCGGTAGTTTTTTCAACAAGCATAGAAGCAACATCTGTATAAAACGTGCAGAAAGATTCAGAAATAGACTCTTTATCAAAACACATAACCCCATCAATATTAAGACATAAAGTTGTAATAGAAGAAGACATAGCTTTCTTAGATGGTAAGCCAAGATTCTTAAGAATTCTCCAAAGTGACTTAGAATCATTTTTGTTCTCTTCAAGACATTTAGTGAAAAAGTTTTGTTTGGCTGTATTAATGAGATATTGAGTTTTATTTCGAAGAAATTTAAAATCTATAAAGTTTTCATCACTTTTATTATTTTTATATTGATAAAGAGCTTTGTCTCTCATTTTAATTGAATTCAAAATATCCAGGGTTCTGACCTTTGTTGAATTCTTAATTTCTTTACAGGAGATATATTATCCACAACTGACATACAATAGTCTTAAAAAGTCCCAAGGCTTCAGAAGAATTATCGCATAAAATTACTAGAGTCCAGTCAGTTGCTAATAAGTTAGCTTGAAACTCTTTTTACTGTAGTTTTTCACTGAACGTGTTGTTATATTGTTATGACTTCCAACAAAAGTCTTATGTACCTTTCGAGTACAAAAAATCATACAATGATCGCTGAAAGACGTATCAATAACATCAGATTGGGAAACTTTGTCAGGACCAGACACTAAAATAAGATCTATTGTAGTTTATGTAGTATCACAAATTATTGTAGAGCCCTCAATCAATTGACTAAAATTAGACATGTCAATAAAAGAAATAAATGCAGAAATAAGTGTGTTTGACTTAATATTTGTAGATAATTAGTGTTATATGTCGGCTAAAAGCTATACATAGCTTATGTTGTCTCTTTGTACTGATTACCGACAATAAATAAATATTGATTCTGATTCTGATTCTGAAAGTCACCTAATAAAATCGTCGCGTACTCAGAAAAATGACTGGTTGATTAACATACACTGTCAAGAACACTGTAGAAATCAGATTGTTTAGGTGGTCTGTGGATCACTCCACACAGAATAGGTTTGGATTTGGGTAGTAATAGTTCCAGCCAGGTAGCATCAAGTTGTCATGTTCTGTTAATAACTGTTAATAACTATAGATAACTTACAGAATTTGAAAACTGTATTCCATTATTAAAACTTTACCTTTTTTAAAACGTACACAAAAGCTGTCAGGGTCATAAGTTTATGTGCCAATACAGCGACAAGGTTAAGAAGATGCTAAGCGAAGCAACAACTTGACTATTGCTGAGATCATGCTTAAAATGTCCACACGTTTTTTTAAATGTAAAAAGAAACATTACAAAAAAAACAACAACAAAAAACAACCTCAACGCGATTATATTTTCCAAACATTTTGTTTTTGTTTCTATTTTATTATTTCATTAATACTTTCATGCTATGAACATTAAAAAATATATATATAAATTACCTTAATCACATAAAAATCCACTATACTGAGACTTTGCCCTTTTTGTAGAGGTTAATAGCCGAGGTTAATGTGTTTCTGAACGGCAACATTGAACGGTGTTTCTGGTGTTGACATTGCTAGCTGATTATCCTAGACACGATCTACTTATATGTGTTTATGGATACTTTACTAGCAGATGTTGCTTTAGAGGAAAGCTGGCGGCGATACACGGACATATAATTGCTGTGGTGGTAAGATGCCAGTGTTTTCTAGGTCTGCTTATAAAGGCGGTTTGACGACATGCAGAGAGGACAATACATTTTACATGTATATTTCAAATGGGTAATCACGTCATAAATTGATATTGTAATGGCCACTTTCATGCTAATATTCCACAGAGCGCTTGTAAATTCATTTCCAAAACAGAGAGGTTGTTTTCCTGTTTAACGTTTTAAAAGTTTAATTTAATAAATTAAATAAGTAAAAATAATACAAATGTACAATTACTGTATATATACTATATATATACACGCTTTTAAATACGTTTTTCGAAGACGTCAGGCAAACGAATGAGAAGGTTAGGGGAGCCTGAAAGGCTAGAAAAGTGCAAAACGCCCATAAGGACTTAAACACTGCCTAAACAACAGTGTGCGGCAATTAACAGCTTTTCATTGCTTCATAAATACAAGACCTGTTAACCATATTAGGTTCTAGCTAAGTAAGTGCTAACGGCGAATCAATGTTGGTATAATGCCTTTAAATGTAATGTATATATGAGAACATTACAAGAATCTACGGCGGATTGACAGCCGACCGCAAAAGGGCAAACCTCTGCTTACTCTTGATGTCATACAAAACACAAACACATCCATATAAAAACAACAACACCAACAACAACAACAATAACACCACTACAAACACCACCATCACACAACAACAATTTGTTTTCTTCTGCCAAATCGCGCTTATTGAGAGAGAATATATTTCAACTATTCTACATATCTCTGTTAAACTGCTTCTTCAAAAGGGAACATACATTAAGGAACAGATATTAAACTAGTGCGGGAACGGCACTGTATTGCTGGCAGCATCGATATTCCAATATCTCGTCCTCAATAGTACTCTAACTGGGCGGTAGGGGCTTGCTTATGTATATCGGAAAACCGACGCTGTTTATTAGAACTATATTGAACTTACTGTGCTCATCAGAGAGAACGTCTTTCTGAGACAATCGTCTGCTGATTGAACGATCACAATTTCGCGCGTGCAGCACGTGTTTCTAATTCATTCGGATTATCATGAGGTGTATCGTTGTGTTGGCTTGTATGCTGTGTCTGATGCTTCTGTTGCCAGTCCAAGGTAGGACATGTTATTGCTGTATTGTTCGACCTTTTCTTTTAAGTTCCCGTTATAAGCTTTTTAGTGTGTTTTTCATCCAAAGACGCGTGTGGCAGATAAAGTAAAAAAGTAAAAAGTGTGTTGAAACTGCACGATTGTCAAAATCATTATAATTGTTGTAACTTTTGTTACGTATTATTGTAACTTCTATTTTAAACACACATAATATTTTTTAAGAAACAGACACATGTACGGACATTTGAATGGATTCCGAAATGTTCTCAATCTGTACGCTTGTCAAAACAATAATCAATCGTTATGTACTCTGTGTCACATGGAATGTAATACGGCGTATGAATTAATTTTCCTTAGTCACCTATAAATAGAAATGCTGATTGAAAACATGTAACAATAATTTTTATTCAATGCAGTCCACTTGTGTACCTAACATATAGCTCTAATTGCTATTTTATTGGCTGTTTTGATGTTGTTTTCACTAGCTTTCAAACCATTTCTCAGGGATACTTAAGAATTAGTCAATAAGAATAGTTATCACGTAAAAGTAGCTTTAACAAGTGGGCGTACAAAGTAATGTTGAAAGAAAGGAACTTTTTTGTTTTATCTCATTAGTCCATCATATATTTATATTATTGACTCAAGTATATACCAAATAGGAAAGGAATATTGCGAGATGGAATGTAATGCAAGTCATTGCATGATTTCAATGTTAACATAAGAGCATACTTCAAAAAGGACACAGGTCGTAGTTCTACTTCCATTCCTTAAAGGAGGTATCCGGCAGCTTGGACCAGATGCTTTTTCTAAAACAACTATATAATTTATTGCTCAAAAGGTTCCCTCGAAATGCTTTTGATTGGTGGCTACATCTAGGAGAAAAGTTGAGAAAAACACTTCACTTATTGCAAACATACATTTCCTATTTGAGTCATGCT
This sequence comes from Sinonovacula constricta, assembly GCA_007844125.1. Taxonomy (NCBI): domain Eukaryota; kingdom Metazoa; phylum Mollusca; class Bivalvia; order Cardiida; family Solecurtidae; genus Sinonovacula; species Sinonovacula constricta. Next base: position 14,192,791 of record CM017572.1, read on the forward strand.
GCACAAATATTTTAAAGCTACTAAAACCAAGTGACCACCTACTTTTGAGATTATGTCATATCATCATCCGGGAAATTCGCTCTGACGTCAGTATCTATTCTTAGCAGAAATTCCCATCCTGCGGTGTTTTTTTAGATTTGGAAGAAGGAACATTTAGAATTCAATTTTCACAATTTGTTCTGTTGAGATCGTGTTCAAAGTCGTCTTTCTTTAGACTAAAGCAAGTGTTTATGGAGACATTAGGCACAAACTTCCCCTCAAAAAGGTAAGATTGTATTATTGAATTTATATGTTCAAACTTTCAGATACCACCTTTAAGAACACCACGTGTTTACTGTTGTATCTATATATTGTTGTAATTATCAAGACATACTTAAAGTAAGAAGATAAATTGTTGTTGTGACATGTATATGTTCAGTATTGTGTGTGCATGTTCACACATTCCTGTATAAAATATCACAGCAACGTAGTACCAACAACAACCTAACCACTAGACATTATACATCGATAACCTGTAAACGAAGGCAATATTTTCCACATTTTATTTCTTGTTAGAAACCACAGACTACAGCAGTAATATCACAGGAACAAAGTATAGAGTCAAGACCAAGCATAAGTTGAGTTAAATAAATAAAGACGATGTATAGTAAAGAAGTTTAGTATTGTAGCATACATTAATAACGAGCATCATTCGTTTTTTACGCTGCAGCTATATTATAAGTTTAAAACTATATATCAACATCATTCGTTTTTTATTAATAACTACATTGTTTGCTTTCAAAGACATATATACATTATCCGCTTTAAAATAAACTTCTACATAATTCTATTAAAACAATATCTACATAATTCTTAAAAAAACGTATCTATATTTTCCACTGTAAAAAGTATATGTACAGCATTCGCATTAAAAGACACAGCTATATCATTCGATTTGAAGGACATATCTACAGCATATGCTTTAAAACCTAGAGGCAAATGTGCTCGATCCAACATGTTTTCACAAACTGATATATTACATTAGACGGTTTGGGTAAACTTCAAAGGAATAAACGTTCCTGCTGAACCAGTACACCTCTTCTACCAGGAACCTGATGAAGTTAGTGAAGGATAATTTCTGTTAAGTACAAAATGATAATTGCATTTTAGAATGCAAGAATGGCGTCAATAGTTTAGTTTAACAGTTCATCTTTAGAAAGGAAAACATATAGCTGTTTTATTAAAGGAAAAGACTCTTGCAATCAGTTTACATTTAACTACCTACGTATATATATCTATACATATCAATGTCGTTTTAATCATTCACGTTTATTCTAATATCAGGAGCTTCACTAGTAAAACGTTAAATTTTAATAATGTTAAACTAAAAGAAAGAACAACGCTCTTAATTTCTCATTTTAAATTGCAATGAATGTTGCAGAAACTTTAAGACCCATCACTCAGGTATTACCTTCCTGACCTGATATTGTATTGTTAAATTGCTACGGACCTTTTCTCTGTTCTATCAAATCCCGTCGCTGTATAGCAAGATTACTACACGTCTGTTTTTTTGGTTCACAAGAGATTATCGTACACTAAGTAACCATGATGATAGACTGACGATTGAACCAGTTCAATAGACTAAATGGTGTTAGTGGAGAAAGTAACATATATTTTTGTATCAAACAGCACGTTAGGAAGTATGAAATAGTAATACTGGACGACGTTGCAAACAGCTATTGTGGAGAAGGTAAGACGATGTGGCTGCTAGAGTTATAATGGCGTTAAGATATATATGTTTTCAAACAGGAGAAAATAAAGATATATAACTGATTTCAGCTTTAATAATAACATATCACACAAATAAAAAAATGAAGTTATTTATGCATTTTCATTGAACTGAAATGGAAATTTAATTTTGTATATTATAAAAACCAAAAAGCTAATTGTATAACAGTTTTCCATAACATGCAAATTCAGATTGTTATAAATACATGTATAGCACAAAGCTGGCGTCACATATGGAAATAGCTCTTATCACTGAATATAAGTTATCTTTTGAACTTCAGATTTTCTGGCAAAATAGTTGGCCATTCAGTAACGTCAATATTTAGCTTAATGATACTCATCTGTTTAAAATATTCGAATATCTTTCAACTAATGATGCAGTGTTACACTACACTTGTAATATAAAACTGTAATTTTCAGTTTAGAAACCTTTTAGGCACGATTATAATTTACTTTCTTACCGATAGGAACTTTCCAGGAAAATGTATTTTTTTCTTAAATGTTTCAACATTATGGTCAGGTATCATAGAATTCTTTGGGGTTTTTACAAGGAAATCCTCGAATAAACAGTGTTGGAAAGTTCTGCAATTTTCCTTCAAAAGATATTGTTGTGTACACAAATGTCTTCAGAACTCTTTTAATGAAAGTATGGATGTTGGTATTAAAAAAATATGTAAGTTCTTAATAGAAATGAGAACTATATAGTAAAATCAAGGCATGTTTCTAAGGAACTTCAATCACGTCATTATTTCTTACATTATATTCCCCAAAGAGTATAGATATTTATAAATATATATACATATGTATGGTGCTGTTTGGTAAAATACACATACATTGTCTTTTTCGTGCCGTTGTGGACGTTGTCGGTTCTTGAACAATGTTGTCAAGCTCAATAGCACTATCGCACATTCACTTGTCACCATGGACCCTAAAATAATCTATCTAACATTGTTAAGATTAAGGACTAAACAGACTGCACAAGAAGACCACACTCAGATTTTGAGATCCGCATCTAAGCATGTCTTTTATTGTTAAAAGTCTTTAAAGTTGCAAACAGCAATACCCGGGAAGGAGCATGTATTCTCTTGTATAACAGTAATACACGAACTACTCTATAAAATCACACTGTGTTACAATCACATAACATAGCATAGAAATGATACAATTTCGTGTGTGACATAATTAATGATACTGATGCTTACCAAAAAGTTAGCCATATCATGATATATTCATACGTATAATATTCACATATCCTATATTTTTTTTGTTTTGTTTAGTACGTGCACATGTGTGTGCGAGCGCTCGCATGCCAATGTAATTTATTTGTGTGTGTGCGTGGGTCTCTCGAATCACATTGACATTGTTTTTGCACATTTCGTAAACTATATGATTTTATATATGATTAAAATATATATTTTATTATATATTTTGTAAATGCCAATTTAATATCATCAAATATGATGGAAATAAAGAATCGAATTGAATTTATCTGCTTTTTATTAAACTGTCTGAAATATACTTTGCTTATTATCAAAACACTTTTAGGACAAAATGACCAACCGGAATTGCATAAAATACGAATATATAAGTCTGCCCTGTGTATAATAAAGCCACTAATAGAGGTACAACGCGAGTTTAAACATAGGAAAGGCGGTAATTAGTGGATAATTAATTCCACTGTATGCAAATTGGTGTCTTCCCATAATGACTTGATTATCTTGTCTCGGTCCCGAACCTAATTTACATGCGTACATTAAATGTATTTGACGGAGACATGTGGCACACTGCTAGTAATTTCACCTTGGGAGAAATTTTATGAACGATCTGATCTAATAACCAGTGTGCATTCGTCTTAATTATGGTTTAGGTGTACTGTGTGGCATAGTTAAAGCAGAGTTACTATTGAGTGTATACTATGTTTGTATTATAGTGTTAGCCTTATATAAGAGAAAAGGGATAACGAGACAGAGGGGGGAGAGAGAAAGGCAGAGAGAGAGAGAGAGAGAGAGAGAGAGAGAGAGAGAGAGAGAGAGAGAGAGAGAGAGAGAGAGAGGCGAAAGAGAAAGGATACTGAGGGTGAGGGAGAGTCAGATAGGAACAGATAAGAGGGAGGAAACTATAAAGATTAATTTAAAATAAGATTGTTTAACTCATGAGCTAAACGTTAATGCAAATTTTAAACCACCGCCACCGCCACCACCAGCACCAGCACCAAAATAACAAAATAAACTGAACCGAGGGAGATACTGGTTCATTCACAAAACAAATACCTACCGAATACCGAATATTTAATATTCAAAGTTTTCAAGTTTTGTGGTGTTGTAATATTCCTTTTATATACATTCTTCGTGACTTACCCCTACCTCGCCTAGGAACAAGCCAACACAAGGGGGCGCTATTAACCGCGGCGACTGTCTTGAAGCTACTATATTGTAGGCAATCGTAAAACTTCGGGTATTTCCGTATGGTTCGTAAAATACACCTCGTACATAGCTCTAGAATACACCAAAGTGCGTCGCCTGAGTTATGAAACAGTGTCCGTTCGCGAGAAAGTAACAAATTATATATATATCATTTAGTTGAGTATATCTTGCAATAACAACGATTTTTTTTATCAATACAATCTATATGATTTACGGAAAATTGAAAAGTCAACATTAAATACCCAGTATTAAAACTAAGACACACAAAGTAGATCCAAGATGGCGCCTTATTATGTCAGAGGTCTCTTGCATAGCATAAAGGCCGAGGTGATCAGATTGTATTGTAGGTTGTAAACTATAGTTGTAGCATATGCTGGGGAAGCACTGCCGAATTTGAGTGTACAGGAAGTCAACAAGAAGAGGCAAATTGTTTTTCTTTATAACATATCAAGTATATATCGTAAACTTTGTGTAAAACATTGCCACGCAATTTGATTTATTTCTAGCTTTGAGCAGCACCTAAAATGTATAAGTATTTAGTTAGACGGGGAACATTTTTGTGTCAATCACCAAGTAATATCACCCAAAGATTTAACTTGAATAAAGGCGGTAATATGTCGTGCTGAAAAACGTAACATACGCTGTACGTAAACAATATCAAGCAATACAATACAGTCGAACTTCGGTTATTCAAACTAGGTTGTCCAGGGCCGACGCATTATTCGAAGTCATTCTCGATCTTTTCCTTATATAATTTAATGTTAAAACGTACCAACGTACAGTGTTAATGCTGTAGTTTATTGTATTTATCAATACAATAACTATTTTCATAACGCATGAACATTGTATGTACGACTGCACACCACTCCTGAGCATTGGTTGGTCAGTATCGAGTACTTAAATCAGAAATTAAATATTATACTACATTTCTTACTGTTTATATTAATATTTTTATGATGCAGATAACGTGTCCTTATTTATATCTATCATTATAAGGTAGGAAGCAGGAATTTTAAGCTTGCATTTTAGATTCTTGTTTGATTTTAGAAATTCTCGAAAAAACGTATTCTGTTCAAAAATAAATTCACGAAAAATAGACGCACTTTATTTGTCGACGAAAATCTTGAGAATTTTTGCAATGATTAAAATGAAGATTTTACCCATTGTCATCAATTAACATATAAATTAAAATATACTGTAAATATATCGAGCGATTAGGCGTTTTAAATTGAAATACTGCATTTCCACTCTCATATTTAAAAAAAAAAATACGATATTTAAATCGCCATCTTTTCCTCTACACTCTTTTTCTGTCTCCATATCATTATCATCAGCAACAGTAGCAGTAAGAGCTCGAGGAGCAATAACAAAAGCAACAACAATAGCAACAACAACGACGACAACAATAGTCACAACATTGTTTCTTACTACCTATAGCCAATATATGTCTTCGGTCCGACTATATAAAGTTACATTGATCCTTATTATAATCAACTGGATAAAAATCAACGCGTTGTCGAACTTGGTAACTATAAACAATAACAATAAAACAACGACAGTGCCAAAAATACACCACGCACACATCAAAATGCAAATGTTTTACATTCCATGAACTTTTATTTTTAACCAGCCTTAGTTAGACGGTATGCATAAATCGGCAAGTAAGCGGCAATGTTTAGTAAACAATTCCATTATGTTCACATTTTTTCATGCCCTCGTGACAACGCAGACTCTATGCTGTAAAAATAGCAACATTATCTTAGTTAATTGCAACCATATGCGCTTCTTGGCTCCTTTTAGCTCAACAAGTATTTATTGGGAACTTCAATTTGAATAATGACACTTGTATTTGAAGTTTTCTAAATTAAACAATATTGATTTTAGCCAGCTTTGGGTGTATTTGATACTCAAACAACTCGAAATGTCGTAAAATCATCGTAAAAAGCAGGAACAAAGAGCACATCGCGTTCTTAATTAGTTTTATCACAAATATCACACTGTTATGTGTGGATTTGTAATAAAGTCGTCATTAAAATAGGAACTAATCGAAAATAAAAGGTGTCTTGTGTCAGTGCATATACATGCATACGTGGCTAACACGGCAGCATAAAACTACATATAAAAAGCTTTATAAAGCATGATGAGGTGTGTGAAGTGGGTGACCTGCTCACAACTTTCATATTAAATCGAACTCATGAGCACTTTCAGTTCACGTACATAGCTGTAACTTGTATAGGCAAGCCATGAGAAAACTTTTTAGAAAAAGTTGCTGCAGGCTATTTGGACGGGTAGTTTTGTCTCCATATAGGTACAAACTCGTGGAAGGGCACAACAGTTTCCTTGTTGATGCCAGACATGATATACAACGTACTAGAGACAACTTTACGTCATATATGTGCGCAAATGGGTTAAAACGACAGAATTCTCCCTTTAAAAACATGCCTTTTCTTTTTCAATTGACTTCACTTACTGTAACCTTTGGCTCGAAATTATTCATATTTTGCAAAACGCATAAATTGCGCTATTTATCTTCATTCATTTACGTGACTTACAATTTTTACGTTTAAAACATCAAGTGCCCTGCTACCGCATATTGTACCATAATGCATTGCATACACTATAGATCTTCAATATTTTAATTGACATTCATTACCAAACAGCAGCAAGATGTGTCTATTGTGTTGCAAAAACTTCATACGTCCCAATATAAAAACAACAATTTATACAAATATATTTTTCCATCTAACATTTCTAAACTAGTTTTGTTTGAACACATCTTGAACATTGCGACTACTGCAAGATACTTCATAATATACTCCATCATACATGCCGTAGCTATAACCACACAATACATAACACTATATAGTCATATAGTCTATCATTACAATGATGACCAGTTAAATCCTCTGTCTTGATCAACTCCTGTTTGTTTATATAACATTTATATTGAAAACTACCATAACATACACTCCTGCATAGGAACAAACATGAGCATGACATATGACTATAGCGTGATCAGTCGTCATCTTATGTTCAGACAGATTCGTCAATTGTCAAACTAAACGACTACTTTTTATCCATATCATTAACTAATAGTAGTGCAATCCGTTAACCTATGCACTCTCGCCATATACTTTTATAGTACGCATTTGTTGCAGATTTTAAGTCTACATTGTTATGTTTGTGGACCAAGTGTTCGATTCTGCCGTTACAGGCATCGTTTTGTTGTATTCCCTGTGGCTTTCTGTTTCTAAGATAGTCAGCGGATGAATTGTTGTAGGCTCTGATTAGGATCGGTTTATGACAGGGAGTTTCGGGCTGTGTCATGACCACACAATTTCATTACTTTGCATACGGCATTATTTTCAAAGTAAAGGCAGTTGTTTGCCTTTTCGATTGTCTACGATTTGAACCAGCGTTGACCGGATGCTAAAATAGTATTTTAGAAGTAATTTATTTCAAAATATTTTTTTCTTTACAATATATTTACAAAAGAGCATATGCAAATGGGTTAAGTAACAATTTCTCAAACTTGAATTAAATTATTTAAACTCTCCCCGTTAAAAGATAAAACACGGTCATGCACTTTAAGGGAAAATGTTTATTATGAGGTAATATTTTAAATAATCAGCACATCAATTAATATACTCATAGTTTAGAAGCCATATGGGTGCATGACCGGTTCCTTTTTCTGATTTTGCTTGACGGATACATATTGTAACGAAAAATGCAATACGAACAAAACAACATTCGATTTTCTTTTCAAACTTGCCATTTATTGGCATCACTTCTGTTAAAATCTCGTTGCCTTGTCAGTTATATTTACACATCTCTGCAATATTTACCCCCGGTACATCATAATATTAATATGATGCGTGTATTAAGTCCATTTCCAATGACAACTATTCTAGCCAGGAGACATTTCAGTGAAATGTGTGCTAATCATAATCTACATGCAGTATGAAATTATGAAATCAATGAAAGATAAGTAAATAGTTCAGTAGTGCATATTGCCTCTAGAGATACCTTTTTGAATAATGAATCACATTTACGGCTGGCAAACCGAGCATAGCGATTTTTAATCGGCTCAGCAAGAGTACTGTTAATTCACCGCAGCGTGTCAAAATCCGCTAGAATTCCCAAAGGAAAGCCGGTGCCATGGTTGGAATAACCACCCGTCTATGATTCAGCCGGAATCACTAGTTTCAGTAGAAGAACACAAGGATTGGTTCCACAGATATGAACAAATGCTGTGTGTGTTGCACTTTAGTCCGGAAGCAAAGAAATAGTGGTAAAAGGTCTGTTATGATGATTCGACTGAATGGTACCATTTTATTCCTAGACCCCCAGCAAGTTGTTAACCAGGTATCCAGCTAAAGACAACAGCCTTATTTCTTTGCAGACACTAACTTGTGCATAAGTCACATTGGCAACGACCGTCTTGACAATTTAGTGTCCACGAATGTAATGCTATGCACTGTATCATTGAGAACTAAAACGGGATTGTATGTTTAATTTTTGTGCGTACATTTGTAAAACTGTACATGTACATATACATGTATACGAAGGAGTAGTCACGGGCAGGTCAAGAAGGCTGTTACCGTCCTTGGATTGTTGGAATGATGAGAATTAATAAAACATTTCTTGTTGTCTATAAGAACCCATTGGCACAACAATAATAATGACACACAGTCAAATGCCAAGAAAGTCTCTAACATATTTGTCCTGAAGTTTGCTCAGCAATTTTAAATATTTGACTTTGCAACACGCGACATTCCTGTAATTGGATTTTTATCCGACGAGTTGTGTTAATAAGTGGGTAGTTGTCTGCACCTAAACGAGTCAATTCATCTCAACTTCCGTGTTTAAAACTATAAACTCGATTTAAAGTCCATTTAAACGCACATAAATGGTTAGATATTACCTGTCTATACAGACCAGTTTAATTAATCTACATGAAGTCCCTTTTATATGGCAGTGAAAAAGTTACTGTTGTATTACATGGTTGCCCCTGTTGTGTTTAAATGTAGTCTCGAGGTTTGCTTCTAGCTGCGTGCAGATATCAGCGTAGGTGACAATTTTAATGGAAAATATTGTCTACAAATATTTTTGTAGTTGTATTTTATTTTCATATGCTCATTATGATTATGTCAAGCAGTTTTCGCCCAAATATACCATTAATCACGCCGATTTATATGTACTAGGACTTGTGCTTTATTCAAGAGTAGCAGAAAATAATTTGACTTTTGAATTCACATCTTTAAATGTCAATAAAACATTCAAGGTCATTTAAGTACAAATAAACCATAGCCGAGCGAGTTTGGAATGAGTTTTAAACGATAAAATCTTTTTGTGCTCTGGCAGTTTCATTTGCGATTAAAGTTTCACACGTAATGGGTTTTCACAGTCAGTTTTTAGAATGCATCGTTTGACATGATCTTCCAAATAGAGCAGAGCTAAATTGTTTGGTTGTGAAGGAATGTCATTTAATATGCTGGTCAGTGTATTAAATCGCTTAATGGTAAAACGTTTAGCTTTACAAAACTGACAATGATGTTGAGCAAATGTTCAAGTTGCAATTTATATTAAATATTTAAAATATAGCACTAGCCTTCTAACTGAAAATATTACATTTTGTACACAATAATAAAAATAATAGTGGCAAAAGAGAGAGACAGAGAGAGAGACCGAGAGACACAGAGAGAGAGAGAGAGAGAGAGAGAGAGAGAGAGAGAGAGAGAGAGAGAGAGAGAGAGAGAGAGAGGATATTATTTCGATTAGAAGAACTACACAAAAAATGTTGTTTGTAAATGAAACTAACTTTTTGAATCAAGAAACAAATGACCAGATAAGCGTAAATGTTAGTAGCATCCTGTTCATGTGAAAATGAAATTGAGGAACCAAAGTCTAATGTCCATCAAAGGAAATACATGTAACAATCCTTATAGGATGAATTAAATGACACCATAGATTACTTGCACGGGGAGGTTTTTTTTACGACCGCCACACTGCACAAGTTAACAGTATTGTGATCATGAATAAGAATATATGATAAAGTCCTATGAGCATTGCAACATATACCAAAATTTGAAACTGGTTTTCCCTTTGGCATTCCCTTGTTTAGATATGGACTTCAAGATGACAAGTTGTTGTCTGTTTCCTAAATTATTTTGTTAATATATTGATTACATATTTCTTAACATGAGTTACCCGATATTACATTGAGCCAACACCGACTGATTGGCATTAATGGTTGAAAATAAACCACGAGAAACGGGCTCACAAAGCACCTGCCGAGTATCACTGGGCAATCAATGTTTTACCCGTGTAGTATTATATGACGGCAACACATAATTCCATGTGTATAAAAGGTCATATCAATACGTAGTATCAAGTTATAAAATCAATAATGAATAAATATAAACGTTCATACTTCATATTGTCTCGAAGCGACATTGTGAATAATTTATCACATCTACTGTTGGCAACTCGAGCATAACCGGTTTAAAATCGGCTCCCTTTGAGTAATAAGAATCTCACAAATCGTTTCAAAATCCGTCGTTATTCCCGATGGAACACTGATGCAGCGGCTGGAATAACCATCATTGTATAATTGAGCCGGAATTACTAGTTTCAGTTGCATTGGTGTATAAAAGCAACGATTCCACAGATAACGACTTGGGCAAATACTGTATGAGATTAAGTATTAACCCTAAGATGTGATTGTAAAATGCCTGTATTGTATTTCAACTTTCAATTGTTTTTATTTTCCTATATACTTAAACTAGAAATTTATTTTTGTATACTTTGAAGGTCAGTCTTGTTATATAAATCATTTAAACTGAAATGGATGGTGCTTTATTTGAAATATTCTGCATTCGAGATCCACATGGGATACATTTGTTCCAACGTGTGAATGTTACCAGAACGAGCTTGTAGGATAAATAGGTGTAAGGGGCATGAATACGAATAATGAAACCTGATGAAATTAAAAGCAAACTAAAGTGTATTACCAGTCGTTGCATATCAAGTTTGTTAGCTTTAAGTCGCAGAGATGTTAATTAGAAGTGATACATTAGAACTTGGATGCAGGCTTGCGAAAATTACATTTAAACAAATGTCGAGGAAGCCATGAACTTGGACTCAACTTTTTTGTTTGATTTATAACCTTTATAAAAAAATTTTTAACTTTGACATTTGTGTCAAGCATTTGTCATTTGTGGTTTGAAATAAAGAAAGAAATTCTAGGATAAAATACACGCATGTAGATAAATACATGTCTTACAATGAGAAGATTGGATTTTAAATTTACCTGGTCCAGTGTTTACAAAGAATTGAATTCGATCTTAAAAACATGCATGACTGACTGTTATATAAGCACACTTGAACTCTAATGTTAGGGAAGAATAACGTAGATTATATAAGGATACGGTTGCAGTGATGGGTTAAAATGTTTACTGATAAAAATCCATTTCCTTATTATTGCAATTACAAACCTATATTCCCCACACCACGAAATTAATCAATATTTCGTTTGCATATTCTTAAAAATGTTTTTATCAGGAGTTGAAATTTCAATGTCTGTTATAAAATAAAGTAATTTTTAAGAGTATGATCGATACAAATAATATGACCGAACTGAATGCATACACAACACACTCGTTTTCACAAAGTTTAAGGTCCGATTAATGAGTTTCCGAATTCGTATCAGATGATATCTTCTTCCAGTGGCATTGTCATTTATTTTCTGAACTCGATTAATTCTTGTTCAATGTGTTACAAAGTTAGAGTAGCAGAATGCTGACGGATATTCCTTTTGCTGTTTTGTCGTTAAGCCAGTTACTATTGTGCAGAGCTAGCTAATGTTTTCGGGTCTGAAGAAAACCCATAGAATAAACTGGTGAAAGTTTTTTTTAAAAAAAAGCTACTTCAATACTTTGAAACATTCGATCGGCACAGTATGAGTACCACGGTCGAATGCTATTAAAATTAACAATGGATGTGTTTTACAGTCGTTTTATGATGATCGCGAATATTCTTAATTTTGTGTTCTTCCATACTGCTATAGGTTTAATTGTAAATACGTTCAGGTGGCGCTTATTACTGCGTACTTTAACAAGACAAATAGTTTTAGTGCATTGAATGTGTTGTGTATTTATTTTTAGTGTGTATTGTACAACTGGGTATATATAACATGTGAATACATGCTTTTCACGTTGTCATAACAATATTTTTTGACAATATTCGGGACTCCTTTTATACCTCGTTACAAGACATCAATCATTTTTCATGTTATTTATCTGGTACGAAACGAAACGAGTGTGTATACATATTACCGCACATATGAAAAGAAAACAACAAAAAATAGCAACAACATTTTCAAATAATACTTAAAGCTTCAAATGAAAGTTTGGTTTGTCCTTTTTTTATATGTAAACGTTATGATATAAGCGCTATTGTTCATAAACAAGTTAAATACAGCTATGTGCATTTCATGTAATTTCAGTTAATTCCGACATTTACACAAGAAAATATCTTTCTGTCATGTGAAACAAAGCATAAAAATGCATAAAAGATATCTCAACAACCAATCATTCAACTATTGTACTATAGGCTTTCGTTTAAAGCGATTTAAATCAATTCAAACAGAAAAATAAATGTTTAACCTATGCTTTAAATGCATTGTTTATATTTGGGATCGGGAGTAATTCAATAAAACAAAACTATATTTAAATTTCTGCTCAATCGATTGATATGTTTAGATCAAGACTGTTTCGCACAGTTCTCCTTATCCTACACAAAATTGAACACCGGCTGATTGTCATTAACGACTGTAATAAACCCCGAGAAGAGGCCACAGCGGGCACCTGCGGAGAGGTCGCTTGTCAAAGATTCGACAAATCATTAAAATACCTTTTATTATTATTTTCTCCGTTAAAGATCCGATAATGTTAAACATGCCAATTTTGTACCACACTACATGAAAATCTTTCGATATTTTTAGAACTGGGTGGTAGGAAATGGCAAGAATAGAAAATTAAATAAATGCATTAATGCTGCATTTGTTATATGTTAGTTTTAAGTTTTAAGCATTTGGACCATCCGTGGCTTATGGCTATTGCATAATTGGTAAAACAGATCAGGGTAGTAAATTAAAAAATAATGTAACAAATTCTACATGTTTTAACCTCATGTACTTCATTTACTTCTTGAGTACTTTAGTACCGACATTTAAAGACTCATGTTTATAAATGAAACGGGGCCGCTTTTGGAAGAATGGAACATCAGTAAATTCACATAAACAAATAGTACACCCCGTGTAATACAAACTGTTCGTTGTGATCAACGACATTCAAACGACTCATACATATCTATTAAAATGGTAAAAGGGATTCTGCACAATGATTCCTTGTGGGAATTCATTTGTAGTAAGTACAACAAAATACTGGTTCAAAGTCAAGACAACAATTCCAGAACACATTAATGTAGTATACATTAAGTAGGTACGTGCATGACATTCTCTCTGAAGACATTTTAGCAAAGCCACCATACTTGCACACTAGTGAGCCACACATTATGTCACGATTTTCCCGTAATTGTAATGACATTTACAGCCAAACTGCATTAATAGTACATGTTTTTCAAAAGATCTGATTCTCTTGCTAATGCACGTTCTAACAATATTCTTCGAGCAGAGATTAAATAGACATAACATAAGCCAGTTTGTGTTGTTTTTGTTTTTATAGCTTTTGAGTAGCCTTTGTCCCAAAACGTGAACAAATGTAAAAAAAAAATTGTAAGACCACTGGTATTGCGGTGAAGCAACTGAACATTTTTCTCAAATGTGTACAAATAAACAACGCAAACATTCTGAAGAATATGTTTCCTTTTTATATGATAGAGCGGTTGAATTGGGTTTATCTTTTACCTACATTCCCATTAGTATAAATCATCGAATTAAAAAATGTTTCATAGTTCATCCTATGCGTCTACAGTTAAGATATACAGTAGCTTTATCCATGATCTATTAGCTTGCGTCTAGTTTATAAACAAAATCAATAATACAAAACTAAAATGGCAATTTAATGTTTAAAACAAAGCCAAAGATTTAATAAAATATAGAGATATTTAAATAAATCGTGTTTGTTAATTCTGTTAAGGTGCACTTGTTAAATTTTGCGGCAACACATCTCAGATGGAGATTTTCCATTTTTACATGTTTTAATTTTCTCTGTAATGCATGAACTTCGTCCATTAAATTGGCAGCTTATAATTAATGACACTATATATTTTTCATGAAAAGCATATATTTAACTTTTTATTTAGTTATTTAAGTAAATAATATCCATCGGAATTCTGATAATAAATGCACAAGAATTCCCCAGCATGCACCTGTAGCCATGCTGAAGTTAGTTTATTAACAGTCAATCATAAAGACGGTCAAATACATAGGGACTTCTAAACAACATTTCATCATATCAGAAAAAAAAAACATTGTTTCTTGGGCGAAGTTCAGGCTCACCTATTGAAAAGAAGAATGTGATTAGGATTATAAATTATATATTGTCGAAGTTTCCACAAATGTAAGGGCTCTCAACTCCAATACAAGCACCAACATAACCGTCCACCCACTTTATTCAACAATCAAATCTACGTGCGCTTAATTAATCTTATCACTACACATCATAAGCAGAAACGCATTCTGTGAACGAAAGTCCATGAGAATTCTAAACATTTGACGTGATCGTGATTAGTTTGCCATCATACCTTTAGACAGATTCTTCAACTACAAAAAAGATTTTTATCCCCATTTTCTCTGCCCGATTACTTTCTATGTATTCCGTGTGTATTCAAATGTCTGTTCTGACATTTGTCGCCACTAAAAACAATCTTTTGTGAAGCTCTTGTTTTGTAGCCATCTATGTACTGGGTTTTAGTTTCAACAAAACAATATCGAAGGCCTTATGTGGGTATATATATATATATTAGGCCTTCGATATTGTTCTGTATATATACACACAGTTTTCCTCGTCATTCTTTGTGATATAATTGTAAAAACAGCTTATATACGCATATTTCAATAGATCGAATTAAACGTATATTGACAGTATGTTAAGCACAATTAACGATTGAATCTACGAAAGAACTGTCTTAGTAAGACTAATAGAAATGGCCATGACTGGTTAACATATAACTAACCTACCCTGCGAAAACTTAAAAAGAATCGCATTGTTTATCGTCACTTGCATATAGAAAATAAAAATGGCAATATAGATCAATAAGCTTAACAACAAAAACAGAAATTAATGCCACAAAAATTAATGAGGCAGTCTCAAATTATATAAATCAATAAGGGATAAATATATATTTCTATAGACCTCGATCGATACTTCATGAATACTCTATAATGATCATGTACGGTTTGACATATCAAGCATAACCAGTTCAAAATCGGCTCTGCGTCAGTACTAACAATCAGCTACATGTCTTTTCGAAATTCACCCGGAGGAACGGTGCTGCACATTGTGAAATAACTAGGAGTGTATAAAAAAGCCGAAATGAAAGTTTTAGTTTTATTCAATAAATTGATTCAACATAAAACGACTGGACAAATGCGGTTAGTATTACAGCTTTCTCCAGGTACAAGGAACTGGTCGTAAAATACCTGTATTGAGAACTGAGGTTCTTCAAGCTTATGGTTTCCCTCTTTCATTAACGTCTATATACTGCCATACGACAGAACAGTTCTTTAATTAGCATATTGTTCAAATAAATTTACAATAGTTGCATTTTGGTATTCTTTTAAAACTAAGACCTTATATACACTAGGGCTACATAACATCAACAATACCCCAGAGACGAACATCGACTTTATAGGTTGATCTTTGTTGATTGATAATGCATGATTGTCAGTATCACATAAACACTACTTGCTATTCACTCAAATGTTGTACAAGTCATTGCATTTACCTGGAACTAGTTTGTCTTGATACACACTTGTTTGCGTACAGTTGTAAAGTTTGTGATTTGACGGCACAAAGTTTAATTTGTCAACGTAATATCGTTGTAGTGATATTAAATGTACAGTTTGCAAGTGAAGAGGTTAGTGTTTATGCAATAAGATATTCTGTTAGCAAGTAAATCATGTTATTGGATTTATAAACCATTAATACGAATCTATTTCAAGTTTAAAAAATACGAATATTTATTAAAAACACGAGCGTTTGATAGGAACAAAAATTTGTCTTGTGTTGAGTATGTTTAAAAGTAATTACCGTTTTTTTTTTTACCTTTGTCAACCCTTTAAATGTGTCGATATCCAATTTATTTTTGTTTATAGCCATGCTGATAACTATATATAAGTGCTACACATGCTCTCTAAACAATCAAATGAAGCATATTTTGTTATGATTCATCCCAGCTATAATAAATTGTTTTGCATATACACGGATAAGAACTTAGCTGCAAATTTTCTATAATGACACTCAATTAGATGCCAAGAAAGTGAAGAAGTTTGGACAGAACACAACCATGATATCAAATTCATTTTTGTATGTCAAGATAAATGCATTCGTTACAATAATATGAAGTTAGCGTGTGGTTTATGGAAACATACGTATAACAGATATTATTACTCGTTAATTAAACACAGTTTTACTTCTGTATAGATAGATAAGTATTTTATTGTTTATAAGACCTCTGGTATAATGAGTTCCCCAATTCGTTCAAGATGACATCATCTCCTTGGGGCATTTTTTTCTTGTCTAAGCTTGATTAAAGTTTCACACCAAATATGTTACAAAGTCAGTTTTAGGACGCTAGTGAATGCTTCTTTGTATGCGTTTTTTTCCTTTAGACAGTTGCCTTTGTGTAGAGTTAATGTTTTCGGCTATGAGGCAAGGAAAATCCATTAAATAGACTGGGAAATGTATTTAAAAGCTTGTTCAGATGTTTAAACCCTAGGCTGATACAGTGTTCCATTTTAACAAAAAAACAAACACAAAAACTATCAGCATACAAACCAAAAGATTAAAAATGGTTTTGCAATCGAATACGGTTTCAAAATTTACGCAGTTTGCCTTTTAAGTGATTGTTTTATTATTGCGAGCCTTACTTGTTTTGTGTTTCCTAATATTATTTTCTGTATGCAGAGCTTAGGGCACAAGAAACTTAAGTCGCAGTTTTACCAGAAAGCGGCGATAGCAACAAAATTTATAAGAAAATATCACTTTGTTTCAGTATCATTTGTCTTTTACTTTCTTTTCTGTGACATAATTACAGTTCATGGGTTTATGTTCAGTTAACACTAGCCCATGAACCTAAATGTCAACGTGTAACCTAACCCTGTCCGTAACCCGGTAGGCCTCGCTCCTTACACACCCTCTGCTAGCCTCGCCACTTACACACTCTGTGTTCACCTAGCCCCTTACACACTCTGCTCGCATCGCTCCTTACACACTCTGCTCGTATCGTCTCTTACACACTCTGCTCGCATCGCCCCTTACACACTCTGTGGTCACATAGACCCATAAATACTCTGTGCTCACCTAGCCATATACACACTCTGTGCTCACCTAGCCTCTTACACACTCTGCTCGCATCGTCCCTTACACACTCTGCTCGCATCGCCCCTTACACACTCTGCTCGTATCGTCTCTTACTTTCTCTCTCGCCTCGCACTTTACACACTCTCTTCTCGCCCCTTGCACACTCTTGGCTCGCCCCTTACACACTCTCTGCTCGCCCCTTGCACACTCTGGGCTCGCCCCTTACACACTCTCTGCTCGTCCCTTGCACACTCTGGGCTCGCCCCTTACACACTCTCTGCTCGCCCCTTGCACACTCTGGGCTCGCCACTTACACACTCTCTGCTCGCCCCTTGCACACTCTGGGCTCGCCCCTTACACACTCTCTGCTCGCCCCTTGCACACTCTGGGCTCGCCCCTTACACACTCTCTGCTCACCCCTTGCACACTCTGGGCTCGCCCCTTACACACTCTCTGCTCGCCCCTTGCACACTCTGGGCTCGCTCCTTACACACTCTCTGCTCGCCCCTTACACACTCTGGGCTCGCCCTTTGCACACTCTGGGCTCGCCCCTTACACACTCTCTGCTCGCCCCTTGCACACTCTGGGCTCGCCCCTTACACACTCTCTGCTCGCCCCTTGCACACTCTGGGCTCGCCCCTTACACACTCTGGGCTCGCCCGTTACACACTCTTAGGATACTTCTACTTCTCAGGCATTAATGTCAGCTTTTATTTCCACATATTTCTGTGTGGAAGATTTACAATAATAATAACTAATCAAACGTGCATACAAGAGACAGCCAGAAAAATTGGTTATTCAAAGTTTCGTAACCGTAACCTTGCACAGCTGTACACTATTACGAAACAAATATACTTGTAGTACTAGATACTCGTATTAAATAACTTTTTAAGAAAGAATAATTTTAGAACGTATATTGTAGAATGAATGTTGATTATATTTAATACCATTTTACTGTTTTTCTATGTTTAATTATATTTCTAGCAGTAAATAGTATGACATGATTATAAACCAAATTAAAACAATAATGTGATTTTCATATGCTGCATAATTTTTATTTTATAAAATTTATTTTACCATCCAAATTTAAAAAGAAAGAACGCCAGACAAGTGAAACTAAGCAGAAAACGCGAATTAAAAATAGCGAACTAATGTCGACAGACGATCATATAAATAATATGAATACATTATGCTCTGTTTTAAGCGTTGTAAATGATCAGTTCAAAAGAAAAGTGTGTTTAAGTGTGAACTCATGCTTAAATGCAATGTTTATATTTTGGATCTGGATAAACAAATAAATAAAAAATATTTTT
Organism: Sinonovacula constricta; assembly: GCA_007844125.1. Lineage (NCBI taxonomy): Eukaryota > Metazoa > Mollusca > Bivalvia > Cardiida > Solecurtidae > Sinonovacula > Sinonovacula constricta. Next base: position 14,211,841 of record CM017572.1, read on the forward strand.
TTACTTTTAAATTCATCGATTGATATGTTTAGATAAAGATATTTTACCCCACATATCTTTACCAGACACAAAATTGAACACCGGCTGATTGTCATTAACGGCTGTACTACAAAACGAGGAAAGGCCACAGCGGGCACCTGCAGAGAGGTCGCTATACAAATATTGGACAATAATAAATGTGTTTGTCTTGTATTATTTGAACATCAGATAGTGTTTACCATGGCAATTTTGAACAACACTAACGAAAATCTATCAGTGTTTTAGTAATGAGTGGAATATGAAAAATATATAGAAATAACTGAAATTTACTTATTAAAAACTAATGTTTACGATTATTGCATTGTCTTTTACGTCTGATTATTAAATTATACCACGACAGCTAAGGGTAGAAAATGATCAAGATGTTTTATCACGAATTCCACATCTTGTTTATTTTTATTCTTCTTTTCATCACTGTATCATTATATCTTTACAGTTAAATATTCACGGCACATACTGCCCAATCTATAACAACATACTCTATCCACATTTGTATAAAAGGTGGGAGCGAATCGCTGCTCGCACGACTTTTGTTTGAAAGTATACACTATTCCACAACAACCTAACATTGCGTACTAAATATAATAACCTTCTAGAGTCGTAATTATAAGCATACTCAATGCAACTACTGAAAACTCACAAGAAAACATAAATTTCAAGTTTCCGACGTATATAGGAGTTCTTTTAGACAGCCATCAGTGCATTAGTATCTGGCAACATGGGAAATTCAGGAACAATAAGATCATCTGGTTTTAAGTTGGTTTTAAAAAGAACTCCATTAAGTGTGCATCTAAAATAATATCAATAAGAATGTGGAGAAATGGACTTTAGAAATCTGGGAGAGATCCATGTGTATATACACAAAATGATGTCATAAAATGATGTGCATAAAGTAACATGTTTTGAGCAAGTTATTCTTTGAAAAGGTCCGACTATTACCTCGAAACTAAGTTTAGTGACGTTTGCCAATATGCAATTCGCATCGAAGCGCTGTTTTTATTAGTTCGTATCGCATATTTAAATTTGGTATTGTAGAAGACAAGGAAAATGTGTCACTTAAAGTACCAACAACGACATTTTGTTTGGTTGAGCTCATTATAATTAAACTTTCCATGATGGTCAACGTGATTCAAGCCCTTACACGGGCTGATCTAGCGGGTGGGGCGCGGGTGGGGGTATTTCTAGGTATTTTTACCATTACATGTGTCCAGTGCTATATATAAGAACAGTAAGAACGTATTTACACCTAAAATGTATTAAAAGCGCATTGAAATAAAAACCTACTTTCTTTGAATGTCTGAAAAGCATCTGAAATGCAGGAAATGCACTATTTGATGTCAATACTCCTCCCGCGGGAGCATGCCTCCAGACGCCCTAACACTACTAATACCTATAGTTATCGCTTAGTTTGATCTCTCCTCCCATCATTAAAAAGAAAACCTGCCCCTCCCCCCCCCCCCCCCCCCCCCCACCTTTAGCACGACTAGCACCACTGGTGCTCACACAATTTGGACCTCCACTCCGGATCTGCCACTGCCTTCATACAGAGATCTGGCCGCCACTTTATGTCAGATCTGCCCCTACCTTCATACAGAGATCTGGCCGCCGGGTTATGTCAGATCTGACCCTGCCTTCATACAGAGATCTGGCCGCCACTTTATGTCAGATCTGCCCCTGCCTTCATACAGAGATCTGGCCGCCGGGTTATGTCAGATCTGCCCCTGCCTTCATACAGAGATCTGGCCGCCACTTTATGTCAGATCTGCCCCTGCCTTCATACAGAGATCTGGCCGCCACGTTATGTCAGATCTGCCCCTGCCTTCCTACAGAGATCTGGCCGCCACGTTATGTCAGATCTGCCCCTGCCTTCATATGGAGATCTGGCCGTCGCTTTATGTCAGATCTACCCCTGCCTTCCTACAGAGATCTGGCCGTCGCTTTATGTCAGATCTGCCCCTACCTTCATACAGAGATATGGTCGCCACTTTATGTCAGATCTGCCCCTGTCTCAATACAAAGATCTGGCCGCCACTTTATGTCAGATCTGCTCATGCCTTCATACAGAGATCTGGCTGCCACTTTATGTAATATCTGCACCTGTCTTCATACAGAGATCTGGCCGCCACTTTATGTCAGATCTGCCCCTGCCTTCATACAGAGATCTGGCCGCCACTTTATGTCAGATCTGCCCCTGCCTTCATACAGAGATCTGGCCGCCACTTTATGTCAGATCTGCCCCTGCCTTCATACAGAGATCTGGTCGCCACGTTATGTCAGATCTGCCCCTGCCTCCATACAGAGATCTGGCCGCCACTTTATGTCAGATCTTCCCCTGCCTTCATACAGAGATCTGGTCGCCACTTTATGTCAGATCTGCCCCTGCCTTCATACAGAGATCTGGCCGCCACTTTATTTTAGATCTGCCCCTGCCTCCATACAGAGATCTGGCCGCCACTTTATGTCAGATCTTCCCCTGCCTTCATACAGAGATCTGGTCGCCACTTTATTTTAGATCTGCCCCTGCCTCCATACAGAGATCTGGCCGCCACTTTATGTCAGATCTGTCCCTGCCTTCATACAGAGATCTAGTCGCCACTTTATGTCAGATCTGCCCCTGCCTTCATACAGAGATCTGGCCGCCACTTTATATCAGATAAAGGAGAGAGATGACAAACTTCGAGACATGATATTTATTTACAGTGATTGTTGTAACTTGAGACATGTATTACATAACGCATTTATGTATTCATTTTTTAGGCGGCTACACGCATGGCAGTCTATTGAAAGAAAATGAAACAAAGGAATCACTCTTGTACATAATTGAGCTATACATTAAATCGCGGTTTACTCGCAATCGAATTGACATTTATTGCCAAACTGCATTAACAGGTGCCCATTTTAGTCGGTCTGACACACAAGCAAAATTACATTCAAATAATATGATACATGTTACTACAATGCAAGCTGAAATAACATAAACCAGTATTCCTTTAAATGTGTTCTGAATACAAAGAATTCTTTTATGGAATAAGCCTTGTTTAAAAAAACCCTGACATGCAGATAATATCACAATAACTTATTTAAGCTATGTTTATATGCACAATTGAATAATCATAATGGATAAACTTTTTACTTTACTGTATAAAGAACATGTAAGTGTTGTCTCTACAGTGACTAATCAAAGGGCACTCTACTTTAACAGCAGCATCAAATCAACAGAGACACGCTCTGCTTAACCTTCAAATTGGCACGTGGTTCGTGCATCATATCGACAATAACCCGACAATTCAGATTTTGTCAACGGATAATGACAATATATAAAGCTTTAACAATCTTGCAACTTATATGAATTTTGTCATATAAATAGATTAAATCACTTGCTATCGAATCTTTAGTGGCGCAATAGTCAGATATTGAACTATCACTGTTTTGATGGCCATAAAAGGAGATGACTCTTCTTATTGCCATGATTTGTTGTTCAACATAATAAATCTTACCAGCAGTAGCATTTGACAAAAGTCAAAATAGAAATGAACAAACAACATGTTTCAGAAAAACGTTTTTAGCATTGCCGGTCATATAACAATGGAATGATATTTGGTACCGATTGTATTAGAATGCACACTGTTTTCAACAGAATTTATTAATAAAGAAAAATAGAGAGCTCCAGGAATTAAAAGCACAAATGAAAAAGTCAATACTTTACAGATTTTTTCTTTCTTTTAGGTCAAATGCACGTCGCCACCGCAAATTACGTTGCAATGTTACACCTCTGCAAAATTGACATTCATTACACCATAACATTAATGTGATGCGTGTACTTATTCCATTCCCATAGGAAACAATACTAGCCAACAGATAATCTTACTCGACGTTGGCAATAACCACCCTGCATACTATCACATATTATGGAATCAATACACGATAAATATACATTTCTATGATTTATAATTATAGCAAAAGAGACTTCGCGAATAATAACCTAAGTTAAGGGCATAACAAATCGAGAATAACGTTAGGTGAATTAGCGCTTCTTGAGTTTTAATGACCATACACTTCGTTTCAAAAACCACAATGTCTTCCAAATGTTGTTAAAGTGGGTCAAAGGACGAATTTATGTTTACGAATTTGTGTTGACATTACACGTCTTTGACATATGTATTTGTAATCAACAGTTTGTTTTCATTTAATAATTTGGTAGCAAAATGGGTAAATTAAGCGTTAATGTAGTTTTTCGTCACAAGAAATGAGACATTCCACTCTAGTTTCCTTCATTTTACGCGGTACTGCTAAATTTAACCACGGTGCCATGTATTGTCGAGTATCAACCCAAGGCATCTTTTCTGACGTGTTTATCCTAGTCTGGAAGGGCTTAACAACGAATTAACGTTTTAACGTAGAGGATAAATCGGATTTTAAGTTTTTATGAGTGGCCACTCACATACGTCAGAATGGTCTTCAGGTTTACCATGCATATGGTAGTTAAGAGAGGTAGTTAAGACTACAAAAATATTTTTCAAAAATGCTCTTAATCAGAATATATTTATTATTGTAAAATACATATCTTAGATAAAACGATATTAAATAATGCAAGTTAATGTAGGCAGGCCTAAACTGTAAAATTTCGTTTCAGATGATCCCGTCGTCTTGTCGCACCTTTGCCAATGCGATTAAAGCCTCATATTAATTAAAAACGTTTTCACACTCTTGGTCGGGGCGTTTTCTATTTATAAAGCAAAGGTTTGCTTCCTTCGTGAAGAAATTCGACAAAAAATGTCAGTGAATGTTTTCAGAAAAGCTTAAATTAATAGGAAGTCAATCTAAACAGTTATAAACTTTGCATAGATAGTGAACAACAAGAACGACGATGATGTGGACGACAACGACAGCAACAACAATAACAACAACGATAGCGAAACTCTGTTCAGTAGGGCAGTGTTCATTTGATAGCATAAGTTTTTCATATATATGAAGTATGATATGGATTGAATTTAGGTGTTTCTCCGGATCAGAGTTTATAAAAAATATAAAAAAACTATTAAAAAGAACAATAGTGTCGTGTTTGTCTTGAAATAATGGCAGCTTTTTCTCGTAGATCCCGCATTGTCGCTCTGTTAAACCAACATAGGCTGGTTGATATTGACGGCGGTAATACACCTTGGGAAAATGCCACCAGAGGCACCTGTCGACTTACCGGTCGTTTGGCAAATATTAGACAATCAGAGAATTATTTGTTGTGCAGTATTTGAACGCTGGCTGTTCAAGTGGCAGTTAACAAGGATATTTATACAGAGACGGACTGCTGTATTGAGCAGTAAACATGATCCTTTCTAAGCGTGTCGATCGAAAACGGCTATTATATTTAATTATTTATACAAGCGAAAATGTATGTATCGAATTATGACTTACTGATAAATTGTAAATGTTGCTTAAATAACATTACATTTAATATTTTTAATTTTAATTTTACCTTATGTACAGTTTTACACGATTTTTTTCATTATATATAAACAAAAGATTTGAACTATAACAACATTAGAACTAAACTACAAGTACAACACCACTCTATCACCCTTGCTAATAAGGTAACAACTACAAGTACAACACCACTCTATCACCCTTGCTAATAAGGTAACAACTACAAGTACAACACCACTCTATCACCCTTGCTAATAAGGTAACAACTACAAGTACAACACCACTCTATCACCCTTGCTAATAAGGTAACAACTACAAGTACAACACCACTCTATCACCCTTGCTAATAAGGTAACAACTACAAGTACAACACCACTCTATCACCCTTGCTAATAAGGTAACAAGTACAAGTACAACACCACTCTATCACCCTTGCTAATAAGGTAACAACTACAAGTACAACACCACTCTATCACCCTTGCTAATAAGGTAACCACAAAGCGACAACATTTGACTTGTCAACTTAACTATACACAACACCACTGCATTTAATAAAATCTGATTCTAAAGTTATAAATGAAATAAATTAAATTCAGATTTTTTTATCTTTACCCTTTTTGCAACGAGAAAGAAACAGAATTTTGTTTATAAAAGATGTTTGTGCATGTAATTAAATTCATAAATCCAGAGATATTTCAATTTTAAAAGGTGCATATAACATTATGTACAGTTGTAAAACAAAATGTCACCACACTAGCACACAATACAGTTTATAAACATTCCCGTTTAAATTAGCTAAATGTTGCACGAATGTTTTTTTTTTCATATCATTTGCTTTTGTTAAATATGTACAGCTAGAAATATCTAAAACATAATATGCGGCGTTGAGGCTTTAAAACAGTTCGAGTGTCTGTCCTTGTGACATGTATGGCCCAAAACTGTAATCAACAACTTTATTGATTAATTATAAAGAATAAGAAAAGGTTGTATAAAATAAAACATCAATATAATGTTTGACAATAATACCATTAGTACAGCTTAAATACCACTAACTTACACGGGTAATAACACATACACTTTCGTTATAAAACATGCTTTAAATAGCCCACACATTTAAGCTAAGCAGATCTCATGTTTATGTTTTGGTGTAAATAGACCAAGAAACAGTCAATACTGCACTTCTAATAACCGAGCGATATAAAGATCAAGCTAGAGGCAAATTACTGCTCATGGATGCAGTGGGACGATGGTGGCACAAAGTGATACAGCAGTTATCGCCGAGGTCGGTTTACGATTGCTGATTTCGGTACTATACCCGTGGAAAAACGTGTCATTGTAACTGCAAACTTTTGTACAAAGCATGCGTCTTTGTCACTGGTTAAGTGGCGTGTTTCTGGTTTTTGGATGAGTATACTAATGTTATGGGTAATTTCTACAAATGTGGACCGCTCAAAGGTCAGACGTAATGTTTACCAGCCACGACGAACAACCAAGCTTCATGCTGGTGTAGTTTTTACTGAATTGCTTGAAAATAAGGAGGAAAACAAGCTTTGAACAGTTAGAAACCAGAACGCTGCAATTATACTCCGCATCTTGTTACAGTTTAATACAACATTTGAATAAATATATATTCAACAATGTGACTTGAATGCATATTTTAAATATACGAGTATAAATCGTGTTAAGAGTTGCTGTACTGTTCACCAAACGAAATGACAAATATTCAGTGCTTCGAAATATCGTAAAAACTCATTTTAGTACCTGTTTTAGAAACCTCATACAAAGACCAGTTCAAGAACAGTTGTCACTACTGGATGTTTTTATTTGAAGGGGACAGCTATTCGAATGTTTATCCAGATCAGTCCATATGCTTAGCATTAATAATGAATGGGGGATCTTTTTCCATTTATTTTAAAAAGTTTTGCAGAAGAATGGTTTCACTTTTTGATTTCGTGCATAGGTCTATTCAGTCGTAAGCGTATAATTAAACATATTTCAACGCCATTGTGCCTTTTCTCTTTATTCAGACTCATAAGAGATTATCATGTAAACTGATATGTTATATTATGACATACTTTTTCATTTGATTGCAGAGGTTTATCTGCCTTACTTGGTTCCAATGTGCATGGTCATGTGCGCTTAAGATTATAAGCACAACTTTTTGGCCTAATACAAACAATACAATTTTTTCTCCAAGATTTCCTTTTAACCCATAACGCTAGAGAGATCTGTTCGCGGTTGTGACGTGTTTTTTTTTTTTTATCTCACTTGTACATTTGCGATTATTAGCAGCCGACAGATGTAAATACGACATACACACATTCAGCTGATCTTGGATGGAAATAATGTTCAACAAAATATCTGCTGAAAAGAACCTTCTAGCTTCGTAATTGTGAGACGTCGTACAGCATGTTTTATATCCTGTGTTATACAAAAAATATAGTAAACAATTATGTACGTATAAAGATTTAAATACGTTGAACGTTTACTCATAGCCTTAAATTCAATTCACACAAAAAACGAGAGATCGTGTAATATTAAAGTCATATGCTTCTTTGTGTTTTTCACTTTCCCTTTGTTTTTTGACCAGCAAGCGGTCTAGTCTATATACTAAATCATCCGTTCATTCTCTGACCTTCAGACAAATTGCAATATTGTCAAAAAATCTAATGCCGACTTTATGTTCTGACAATATTCTTTCTGTGTAGACAATAGCAGATATTAAAACCTTTACCATTGCTGATGCGTCTTTTACGCAGAGCGTTTTGGCTTTAGACAGAATGGCACATTATCAACAAATTTCTTTCTGTTATCTTTAAATATATTTATACACGCATTGTACAACAGCTTACTTATATTGGAACAGGATCAAACTGGAATTTTTGTTGGTCTTGATTAGGCATACGTTTTCATTTAAAATGACGACGACAAACTGAATATATACGATTAGATACAAATGAAGTACAATCGTAATGCAGTTCTACAGGCAGAAAGTAATAAACTAATAAACGAGAACAGTTACTTTGCCTACTGAAAGACAATGCCACAAGAAAGTTATTGCTACAATCAAACTTTGAGCCTACTCGACTAGGGACTAAGGTGTTACAAGTCACTGACTCGAGCCTCGAACCCACGCGGTAAGGAACTAAGGTGTTACAAGTCACTGACTCAAGCCTCGAACCAATGCGGTAATGGACTAAGGTGTCACAAGTCACTGACTCGAGCCTCGAACCAACGCGATAAGGGACTAAGGTGTTACAAGTCACTGACCCGAGCCTCGAACCCACGCGGTAAGGAACTAAGGTGTTACAAATCACTGACCCGAGCCTCGAACCCACACGGTAAGGAACTAAGGTGTTACAAGTCACTGACCCGGGTCTCGAACCCACGCGGTAAGGAACTAAGGTGTTACAAGTCACTGACCCGAGCCTCGAACCCACACGGTAAGGAACTAAGGTGTTACAAGTCACTGACTCGAGCCTCAAACCCACGCGATAATGGACTAAGGTGTTACAAGTCACTGACCCGGGCCTCGAACCCACGCGGTAAGGAACTAAGGTGTTACAAATCACTGACCCGGGCCTCGATTCCACGCGGTAAGGAACTAAGGTGTTACAAATCACTGACCCGGGCCTCGATTCCACGCGTTTAGGAACTAAGGTGTTACAAATCACTGACCCGGGCCTCGAACCCACGCTGTAAGGAACTTAGGTGTTACAAGTCACTAACACGAGCCTCGAACTAACGCGGTAAGGGACTAAGGTGTTAAAAGTCACTGACTCGAGCCTCGAACTAACGCTGTAAGGTACAAAGGAGTTACAAGTCACTGACTCGAGCAACGAACCCAAGCTGTAAGGGAATAAAGAGTTACAAGTCACTGACTCGAGCCTCGAACCCAAGCTGTAAGGGAATAAGGAGTTACAAGTCACTGACTCGAGCAACGAACCCAAGCTGTAAGGGAATAAGGAGTTACAAGTCACTGACTCGAGCCTCGAACTAACGCGGTAAGGGACTAAGGTGTTACAAGTCACTGACTCGAGCAACGAACCCAAGCTGTAAGGGAATAAGGAGTTACAAGTCACTGACTCGAGCAACGAACCAACGTGGTGAGGGACTAAGGTGTTACAAGTCAGTGACTCGAGCTTCGAACCCACGCGGTAAGGGATTAAGGTGTTACAAGTCACTGACTCAAGCAACGAACCAACGCGGTAAGGGACAAAGGAGTTTCAAGTCACTGACCCGAGCCTCGACTCCAGGCTGTAAGAGACTAAGGTTTTACAAGTCACTGACTCGAGCCTCGAACCCACGCAGAAAGGGACTAAGGAATTACAAGTCACTGACTCGAGCCTCGAACCCACGCTGTAAGGGACTAAGGAATTACAAGTCACTGACTCGAGCCTCAAACCCACGCTGTAAGGGACTAAGGAATAACAAGTCACTGACTCGAGCCTCGAACCCACGCGGTAAGGAACTAAGGTGTTACAAGTCACTGACTCAAGCCTCGAACCAATGCGGTAATAGACTAAGGTGTCACAAGTCACTGACTCGAGCCTCGAACCAACGCGGTAAGGGACTAAGGTGTTACAAGTCACTGACCCGAGCCTCGAACCCACGCGGTAAGGAACTAAGGTGTTACAAATCACTGACCCGAGCCTCGAACCCACACGGTAAGGAACTAAGGTGTTACAAGTCATTGACCCGGGTCTCGAACCAACGCGGTAAGGAACTAAGGTGTTACAAGTCACTGACCCGAGCCTCGAACCCACACGGTAAGGAACTAAGGTGTTACAAGTCACTGACCCGAGCCTCAAACCCACGCGGTAATGGACTAAGGTGTTACAAGTCACTGACCCGGGCCTCGAACCCACGCGGTAAGGAACTAAGGTGTTACAAGTCACTGACCCGGGCCTCGATTCCACGCGTTTATGAACTAAGGTGTTACAAATCACTGACCCGGGCCTCGAACCCACACTGTAAGGAACTTAGGTGTTACAAGTCACTAACACGAGCCTCGAACTAACGCGGTAAGGGACTAAGGTGTTAAAAGTCACTGACTCGAGCCTCGAACTAACGCTGTAAGGTACAAAGGAGTTACAAGTCACTGACTCGAGCAACGAACCCAAACTGTAAGGGAATAAGGAGTTACAAGTCACTGACTCGAGCCTCGAACCCAAGCTGTAAGGGAATAAGGAGTTACAAGTCACTGACTCGAGCAACGAACCCTAGCTGTAAGGAAATAAGGAGTTACAAGTCACTGACTCGAGCCTCGAACTAACGCGGTAAGGGACTAAGGTGTTACAAGTCACTGACTCGAGCAACGAACCCAAGCTGTAAGGGAATAAGGAGTTACAAGTCACTGACTCGAGCAACGAACCAACGTGGTGAGGGACTAAGGTGTTACATGTCAGTGACTCGAGCTTCGAACCCACGCGGTAAGGGATTAAGGTGTTACAAGTCACTGACTCAAGCAACGAACCAACGCAGTAAGGGACAAAGGAGTTACAAGTCAGTGACTCGAGCAACGAACCAACGCGGTAAGGGACTAAGGTGTTACAAGTCACTGACCCGAGCCTCGAACCCACGCGGTAAGGAACTAAGGTGTTACAAGTCACTGACCCGAGCCTCGAACCCACGCTGTAAGGGACTAAGGTGTTACAAGTCACTGACCCGAGCCTCGAACCCACGCTGTAAGGGACTAAGGAATAACAAGTCACTGACTCGAGCCTTGAACCCACGCTGTAAGGGACTAAGGTGTTACAAGTCACTGACCCGAGCCTTAAACCCACGATGTAAGGGACTAAGGAATTACAAGTCACTGACTCGAGCCTCGACCCCAGGCTCGAAGGAGCTAAGGAGTTACAGATCGCTGATTCGAGCCTCAAACCCACGCGTTAAGGACTAAAGATTGCAAATCACGTTCATGTTGTATCAATAGTAATGTTTTGTAGCACGTTGTATTGGCGCAACCTTTAACGGAAGCAGTACCAGTTGAGGAAAACATTTATCTTCAGCCTGGAGAAACTAACTGATACATTACAACCGTAAATAACGCGGAAGCTAACGTAATTGAAAGGGTGTCAGACAAAGAAACAACGGATCTGTCAAATAAATTGTGTTTAATAGTAATTCTCTTCTTCTGGACCTTTGCTCAAATGAGAAAATTTCAGGCTTCAGCTTTTCAATTATTATCTATTCGCGCAAAAGTTGCTAAAGCACTTCATCAAGGAATTCGAGAAAACCGTTCTTAAATTATCAACAGCACACCCTAGCACCTTTCATTTAATAGGAAGGTTTCCTAGCTGCGCCTCTTTATATCGCGATTCTTATGAACAGTGTGTCTTCAAACAGCAAGACATGTTGGTTTTTAGAAGTATCTCTATTTAAACTAAATGGCTTTAGCACTAATATAGTAATATGCTATCATTTAAGTCATGAAATGGTTATTATTACACCCTAACGTAGGTTATTATTCTTACAAATACATATCATTGGTAAAACTTTCTCTGGAGCAAATGTGTTCCTGTGATTAAGCTTTACTTTAGTACAGGGTTAGACGTGTACAACATTGTTTTCAATGCTTCTTGTCAAATACATAATCAAAGCGCTGAAAGCGTTGGAAGACTGGCGCGCCGGTTGAAAGCGTAGTTCCAAGGGAGTAATCAAGATGTCTTGAACGGCGAAATGCACATTAAGGAATTGGAAAGATTGCTGTTGATGGTCTTACATTGGCTGTCATAGGGGAGCAATGAATAACAATTAGTAGTTTTCATATAAGAATTTAATGTAACAAAACTTTGAAAAACATTTGAAGATGAACAAAAGAGAGGTGGAGAAGAACAAAAGAATCAAACTTTTCCTGCACAGATATCATTACTCGAAACATATGAAACTACGTGTATGTTCTTTTCGTTTGTACGTGACGGTCACTATCAACAACATTAGCAAATAATTCAGTATATTCAGGGATTTTAACAGATCCAGATATTTGCATTTTGATGCAAGGAAAATTGAGGTTTTCCAGTTTTGACCTCACCTAAATCTTAGGTTGGGGGTCATTTTGATGCAGAAGCGCAGAATAAGTGGTCAAATTTTGCAAGAATAACCATGAATGTAGTATGTAAAGTATTTAAAAAATGAAGTAAATACTAATTGGATCATTGTAAATATATGGCAATGAAGTTAAAGTAATTTTACAATTAGCTAAGTTCGTGAACACATGATTTGACTTGTGTCAATCTGATCATGACCCCTTGAAAATTGTTAAAGAAATTCTCAACAAAAGTGAAAGCTTTTGAAATCCCTGAGTATACAGTACCGTGGTGATAACCATTAACCTGGCTGTTGTAATTGGTTCATGCAATAGAAGTACAGTGATTGTCAACAGTAGCACAGCATGAAGGTTACGTGAACGGTTGCGGTCATCAGTATTGTAACATATATGTACATATGTACATACATTCCACCAATGGATGTCACTGCTACCTTAATATTGCTTAGGAAACTCTCAATCCACAGAAGCTTACAAAAATGGCAACCCACGCTAGATTTTCCCGCAATTTGGGTCACGTGACTGATTTGTTTATAATCGTAGCCTCCTGTATTTAGGTCTAGATTTCAAGACAAAAAATGCCGAAGTCAGTTAGCTTATTAAACTAACAACCCACCACAAATGTTACGAAAAATGCATTATCTGAAGTTAACGATAAAAAACCTTCTAGTTCTAATGCAGTTATGATCAGCTTCCGCCACAACTGAAGTAGTGTCAACAATGAAATGCACAAGGCCCACGTAACTTAAGAGACTGAAACAGTTACAATCCTAATTTTTACGTCGATCGCAACAATGCATTAACATAAATATTTGCCAACTTACTTACGGTCCTTGAAAGCTGAGCAGAAACTCGTTCAAAAGCACTCCGATCTATCCAAAATGACGACCAACGCTATCTCCCGCTTGTCACGTGACTGATTTGTTTGTAATCGTTCTTTTAATATCCTTTCATATTTGTTCGAAAAACAACATTACATTGTTTCCTTGTTTTTATTTGTCGCATTTCCTAACAAAGGTTCGCATTCCTTCGTAATATATTTGTTTTCTAAAAACGCACTACTTCTTATGCCGCACAACTACTTGAATACGCTCTCGTGGTCGCAATGATACACCCGATGTTAAAAACCGCGCGTCGCTGAGTTCACAGCATCGTTACTTAAGACTGGCGCATGCGCACCAGTCTAAAAACAGTGACTTTTGCTACACGTTCCTTTTGTACTTCTACAGACTTCCAAACACCGGGTGAATAGGTCTGGGCACGAACACTAGAGACTTCCAAACAACGGGTAAATAAGTCTGTGCAAGAACACTACAGACTTACAAACTCCGGTGAATAGTCTGTGCAAGAACACTACAGACTAACAACACCGGGTAAATAAGTCTGTGCAAGAACACTACAGACTTACAAACTCCGGTGAATAGTCTGTGCAAGAACACTACAGACTAACAACACCGGGTAAATAAGTCTGTGCAAGAACACTACATACTTTCAAACACCCGGTAAATAGGTCTGTGCAAGAACACTACAGACTTTCAAACTCCGGTAAATAAGTCTGTGCAAGAACACTACAGACTTTCAAACACCTGGTGAATAAGTCTGTGCAAGAACACTACAGACTTTCAAACACCGGGTTAATAAGTCTGTGCAAGAACACTACAGACTTTCAAACAAAGGGTTAATAAGTCTGTGCAAGAACACTGCAGACTTTCAAACTCCGGTAAATAAGTCTGTGCAAGAACACTACAGACTTTCAAACACCTGGTGAATAAGTCTGTGCAAGAACAGTACAGACTTTCAAACACCGGGTTAATAAGTCTGTGCAAGAACACTACAGACTTTCAAACACCGGGTTAATAAGTCTGTGCAAGAACACTACAGACTAACAACACCGGGTAAACAGGTCTGTGCAAGAACACTACAGACTTTCAAACACCGGGTTAATAAGTCTGTGCAAGAACACTACAGACTTTCAAACACCGGGTAAATAAGTCTGTGCAAGAACACTACAGACTTACAAACTCCGGGTGAATAGGTCTGTGCAAGAACACTACAGACTTACAAACACCTGGTGAATAGGTCTGTGCAAGAACACTACAGACTTACAACACCGGGTAAATAAGTCTGTGCAAGAACACTACAGACTTTCAAACACCGGGGAACAAGTCTGTGCAAGAACACTACAGACTTACAACATCGGGTAAATAGGTCTGTGCAAGAACACTACAGACTTTCAAACACCGGGTAAATAGGTCTGTGCAAGAACACTACAGACTTACAAACACCGGGTAAATAAGTCTGTGCAAGAACACTACAGACTTACAACATCGGGTAAATAGGTCTGTGCTAGAACACTACAGACTTACAACACCGGGTAAATAAGTCTGTGCAAGAACACTACAGACTTACAAACACCGGGTAAATAGGTCTGTGCAAAAACACTACAGACTTACAAACACCGGGTAAATAGGTCTGTGCAAGAACACTACAGACGTTCAAACACCCGGTAAATAGATCTGTGCAAGAACACTACAGACGTTCAAACACCGGGTAAATAGGCCTGTGCAAGAACACTACAGACTTACAACATCGGATAAATAGGTCTGTGCAAAAACACTACAGACTTACATCATCGGGTAAAAAAGGCTGTGCAAGTACACTACAGACTTTCAAACACCCGGTAAATAGGTCTGTGCAAGAACACTAAGACGTTCAAACACCAGGTAAATAGGTCTGTGCAAGAACACTACAGACTTACAACACCGGGTGAATAGGTATGTGCAAGAACACTACAGACTTACAACACCGGGTGAATAGGTCTGTGCAAGAACACTACAGACTTACAACATCGGGTAAATAAGTCTGTGCAAGAACACTACAGACTTACAAACACCGGGTGAATAGGTCTGTGCAAGAACACTACAGACTTACAAACACCGGCAGACGTTCAAACTCCTGGTAAATAGGACTGTGCAAGAACACTACAGACTTACAAACACCGGATGAATAGGTCTGTGCAAGAACACTACAGACTTTCAAACACCGGGTAAATAAGTCTGTGCAAGAACACTACAGACTTTAAAACACCGGGTAAATAGGTCTGTGCAAGAACACTACAGACGTTCAAACTCCGGGTAAATAGGTATGTGCAAGAACACTACAGACTTTCAAACACCGGGTAAATAAGTCTGTGCAAGAACACTACAGACGTTCAAACTCCTGGTAAATAGGTCTGTGCAAGAACACTACAGATTTTCAAACACCGGGTAAATAAGTCTGTGCAAGAACACGACAGACTTTCAACACCGGGTAAATAAGTCTGTGCAAGAACACTACAGACTTACAAACACCCGGTAAATAAGTCTGTGCAAGAACACTACAGACTTTCAAACACCTGGTGAATAAGTCTGTGCAAGAACACTACAGACTTACAAACACCTGGTGAATAAGTCTGTGCAAGAACACTACAGCCGTTCAAACTCCTGGTAAATAGGTCTGTGCATGAACACTACAGACTTTCAAACACCCGGTAAATAAGTCTGTTCAAGAACACTACAGACTTTCAAACACCCGGTAAATAAGTCTGTGCAAGAACACTACAGACTTTCAAACACCGGTAAATAAGTCTGTGCAAGAACACTACAGACTTTCAAACAACCGGTGAATAAGTCTGTGCAAGAACACTACAGACTTTCAAACACCCGGTAAATAAGTCTGTGCAAGAACACTACAGACTTACAACACCGGGTGAATAAATCTGTGCAAGAACACTACAGACTTTCAAACACCGGGTAAATAGGTCTGTGCAAGAACACTACAGACTTACAACATCGGGTAAATAGGTCTGTGCAAGAACACTACAGACTTTCAAACACCGGGTAAATAGGTCTGTGCAAGAACACTACAGACTTACAACACCGGGTGAATAAGTCTGTGCAAGAACACTACAGACTTTCAAACTCCGGGTAAATAGGTCTGTGCAAGAACACTACAGACTTTCAAACACCCGGTAAATAAGTCTGTGCAAGAACACTACAGACTTTCAAACACCGGGTGAATAAGTCTGTGCAAGAACACTACAGACTTTCAAACACCCGGTAAATAGGTCTGTGCAAGAACACTGCAGACTTTCAAACACCCGGTAAATAAGTCTGTGCAAGAACACTAAGACGTTCAAACACCGGGTAAATAAGTCTGTGCAAGAACACTACAGACTTACAACACCGGGTGAATAAGTCTGTGCAAGAACACTACAGACTTACAACACCCGGTAAATAAGTTTGTGCAAGAACACAACAGACTTTCAAACACCGGGTAAATAAGTATGTGCAAGAACACTACAGACTTTCAAACACCGGGTGAATAAGTCTGTGCAAGAACACTACAGACTTACAAACACCCGGTAAATAAGTCTGTGCAAGAACACTGCAGACGTTCAAACACCCGGTAAATAAGTCTGTGCAATAACACTACAGACTTTCAAACACCCGGTAAATAAGTCTGTGCAAGAACACTACAGACTTACAACACCGGGTAAATAAGTCTGTGCAAGAACACTACAGACTTTCAAACACCGGGTAAATAGGTCTGTGCAAGAACACTACAGACTTTCAACACCTGGTAAATAAGTCTGTGCAAGAACACTACAGACTTACAACACCGGGTAAATAAGTCTGTGCAAGAACACTACAGACTTTCAAACACCGGGTAAATAGGTCTGTGCAAGAACACTACAGACTTTCAACACCGGGTAAATAAGTCTGTGCAAGAACACTGCAGACTTACAACACCGGGTAAATAGGTCTGTGCAAGAACACTACAGACTTTCAACACCGGGTAAATAAGTCTGTGCAAGAACACTGCAGACTTACAACACCGGGTAAATAGGTCTGTGCAAGAACACTACAGACTTACAACACCGGGTAAATAGGTCTGCGCAAGAACACTGCAGACTTTTAAACACCGGGTAAATAGGTCTGTGCAAGAACACTACAGACTTTCAACACCGGGTAAATAAGTCTGTGCAAAACACTACAGACTTACAACACCGGGGTGATAGGAACACATGCAGACTTTCAAACACGTCTCGACTTGTATTTTTTTTCCTCTCTGGTCGTTTTTGCGCTGTATTTACGCACAATTATAATTTCTACGATTTTGACTCGAGGATTTTGGACATTTTAAACATAACGTAATTTAAAAAAAAGAATATATCGAAAAGAATTTATCGAAAACATTATATCATATTCTTGTGCTTACGTCTTTTTTGAGTCGGCAAGAATTGCATCACTCTATCTTTAAGTCTGGATATGAAATAAATCGGCACAAGCGGCAAAAACCTGATCATCAACGAGAACATTTCTGCCAAAATCTCATTCAGCAACAAAATCCTTGCGGATAATATTGTCGGAATTATTAATGAAAATGCGTCAAAAGTGTTTGCCAAAGTATTTTGATATTTTCAGATATGAATCGATATCTTGACGAAAGCCTTCTTACTCATTAACTTCAGTTTACATTGTTGCCCCACTGTTACACCTGATTTTGACACATGTTTAATTCAGTTTCGAGACTTTGTACGTTACTTGAAATGTGTACCTAATCACTATTGTGTTTGTTTGGGGTGGTGTGGGGTGGGTGGGGGGCACAGTCTCTCGTCTTGATGTACCAAATTACACTGGTAGTAAGCAAGTCCGGCACCAATTAAATTCGATGTCTCAAGGTCAATAGCCAAAGGTTTCGATTGCTGAAATATGTTTCTTGTTATGTCTAACCATATTTAGATTTTGAACTGGACGCTTTATAATAGCTGCATCTAGTAAAATAACAACTAACATTAATGTCCAGACTGCTGGTCAGAATAAGAGTCAATGTGACCACACTCTGGCTGCAATACGTACTAAAGCTAAGATAACTAATAATAAAATATTATAACATGTGTGTCAATTGGATACAAAGCAAAACAAACGCTCACCCTCTTCTCTTCTAATTTTCACCCTATAATATTTTTCAATGTCATTATTCAGTATGGATCAGGCTCGAGCTGGATGGTTTATATTCCGTTGGAGCTTCTAGACTGACATTTATTTCATTTATACGACGGATTTATGTCTTAAATTATATACAAAATGGAATAACACTTAATTTGTCCCAAAGAGAAATGTGTCTCCTAGGAAACACGTCGTATTTATATATATACATTGTTCTTGTCCATGAAAACGTTAAGATGGTTTGCCCTTTTTATTCTATTATTTGTTGACATTTTTATTACTTGAGAATACTAGACATACATTGATAAGCATTTAGGTTAATAACAACATTTCAACATTCCTAGAACTCATATTTCCTTTCAGAAAGTTGGCCATCTTGCCCAAATTAAGACAGAGCGATCAGTTTCTGTAAGAGCATACATGATGAGTTCACATAAACAGAATCCATGCTTCCTTCGTCCAATCGGGGTCATAACCTTTAGACCTGTATTGTTCGATTTGACATGCTGCCAAAGACACGTGTTGGTATTAAAGCAATAATGGTAAGACGTTTAGTTAGCTGAACCAGTGGTCACAATCAGCTGAACTCTCCACTCGAGCTATAAAGGGAGCTAGCATGAAGATAGATATAGGGTCTCGCGTTTAAATGTGATGTTTAACCAGCTCGTATAATAAAGAGTCGGACTTTCTATTCAGTCACGCTAATTGTTTATGACAAGAGTTTAATTTCAACAATGATATGCAGTGTGAATTATACATGTGCAATTTACAAATACTGAAGTTTTGAAATATTTAATGAAAGCTTTTTTTCACTACATGTATGTGTACATGATTGACAAACTGACATGCACACAAAATAACGTTAAGTCTACGCTTGCGACCTGTTGTAGATCAATCCATTGCTACGTTAGACAGCAAGTAAATTCCAGGCATCTCGTTGTTTTCAATATTTTAGTGTTTAAGAACGCTGCTAGTAAAGCAGCTGGCGCAAGGAGTCTTGTTTGTATTCGCTGCTGACGCTTACACGTGGCAACATTAAATACGATAACACTTTACTATTTTATTAAATACAGCTAAATTATGGTCAGATTGTAATGAAATTGCAAACTGATAAAATAAACGGTTTGAATTTTGTAGGAATAAATCAACATCAAAGATACAAGTTACAGTCCACTACCGCTTAAGAGAGTGAGGGGCTAATAAATGTAATTTTCATGCAGCTCCAACGAGTAAAATCAATAACTAATTAATATACCACGTTCATAGTTCATACCGACTCGTGGAGGTCTGCAGAAAAATGCGATTTGGAAGTAAATTTAATTATGTGGCGTTAATTCGGTAACTCGTTTCAAAGTTTTCAATATGTTTGAATTGCAATGAAAGAAAGAGAAGATTAAAAATTATATATACAGAAAGATAAACATTAGCGTTTACCAATTCAATAACCACTATTTACTGTTGATGTATAGATATATTACCTAGACTTACAGCTAATGAAGAATCACTGAACATTTAAGTGTTTTAAGAGATTATTTAATGCAGGGCTAATTAAAACCGAGGAGAATTATAAGGAATACACAAATAAATTTGGACATAAACAATCCAACCAAATTTGTTTCCCACCGACATTATTCTAAACAATTTCCATTTTTAATTGATGAATCAAACATACATTTTACATTTTTATAGAAAGAATTAAGATTCATTCAACTTTATTATAAGTTGCTTCATGCGACACACTTTGTAAGTCGAAGGAAATGATTTCAGACAAAATCCTAAACAACATTAAGAATTATTAACATGTTTTATTGTATTGTCCCCTAAACATGTTTTATTGTATTGTCCCCTAAGCATGTTTTATTGCATTGTCCTCAAAACATGTTTTATTGTATTGTCCCCTAAACATGTTTTATTGTATTGTCCTCTAAACATGTTTTATTGTATTGTTCCCTAAACATGTTTTATTGTAGTGTCCCCTAAACATGTTTTATTGTATTGTCACCTGAGCATGTTTTATTGTATTGTCCCCTAAACATGTTTTATTGTATTGTCCCCAAGCATGTTTAATTGAATTGTCCTCTAAACATGTTTTATTGTAATGTCCCCTAAACATGTTTTATTGTATTGTCCCCTAAACATGTTTTATTGTATTGTCCCCTAAACACGTTTTAAGTTATCTGTTAAAGCGCAGAATCAGAGCATGAAATATCATATACAAACTGTTTATATGCCTCCATAAGCTTAAGTCTGTGTAAAATTTGATGTATGTTTACATTTTAAACTTTTTGTAACACGAGTGGTAAACAAAGCTAATATTTTAAGCACTGCAATCTATGGATACGCATAACTTATGGTTTAGGAAACAGTACACCTATAAGTAACACAGACGCTTGAAATAGTGTAAGGCAAGAAATGGAGATTTATCAAATAAATTGCATATTAACTTAATTGGAAACTAAGTAACTTTCTCCAGGTAGACTGTGTAACAATGATGAATGCTCCAAAGGTTAGACCATTAATCTGCAGATTTCAGAATGTAATGTGTTAAAGCACTCACTCATTTGTTACATATTCGGAAACTGAAATAATGAAACTTCTTCTTATATTATATTTTACATCATCATTGAAAAAGAGTTTGCTCACGTGTCAGAATAACTTGTGATACTGATGGTAATGTCAAAGATGTAAGAAGGGTGTGTTTCTTTTTTTTTAAACATACTATTGTTTGTTGTTGCAAAGAATAAAATTCTTGTATCTAAGTGTATATTTGAAAGGTCCCAACTAAGAATTAATAAAATGTAATTGCTGCATGACATGAGTTATTTCGTATTTAAAACACAATAGAAATAATAACAGTAGAATAAAAACAAACAACAAATCTGTAATAAGGGACAGAATAATAGATATCTGGTGATTGTTTGAACGATTTTCTATCAAGATTCGGGATGGCATTTGATCGGCACCATCGGCTACTTTCGTGTATTTTCGTCAGTGATAGTAGATCGACGAAAGAAGACAGTAACCTCAGTCATAAAATACCAATATACTAATCTCAACCAACGAGACTTAGACTAATTCATGTCATTATAAACATGTTCCTACATGTTCACACTACTTATCCATTATAATGAAAGAAATAACTCAAGAAAGATTTCGGTTTGCAGTTGAAAAGATGCAAACCGCTTAACTTAATTTCAAAAATGGCAAAAAGCAAACCATAACGTCAACACAAACACCATACATAAGATGTTATATAAAGTTGTCCGTATGAATTATGTAAATACGCCAAATCTTAGAAGAAAGCCTAAGATTAATAGTGCTCGAGCGTTTGTTAAGCATTTTAATTAAAGCTACTCGATGGCGACTGACATGTTACAGGATTGAAGTCAGCATGATACATGTGAACATTGGAAATCTATGTTCAAACCACATGAACATGGAAAACTGCAGCTTTTACTGTTTAAATGCATTCAACTCTATTCTAACACATAAACAACAAACTACCAGTTTTAACCACGGGAATTAAACATAAAATGTGTATATCAGAAGTTTTTACATAATCTATAGCGTGATTTTACATATGATTGAAATTTTCGTAATTATATTTTATAATTATATTTATATAAGTTACATTTATGTACATGTAGAAATGTTCTTGGAATAAGTAAAATAAAAACAATATGTGCGTGCAGTATCGAAATCAATGATATTAACACCGATTTTATAAATCACTTCATTTAAAAGAGAAAAATAGACATGAAATACCTTTGATATAGTGAAATAGTTAAGTAAAATACATTGATTTTAATGGTTAATTCCTTGCTACAATCACATTGCTATCAGATACTATGTGAGTAAGGACAGGACACGGGGTTTAACGGAATGTGTTACCTACGCTTCATGTACACTGATGACATAGTGCCGTCAAAATAGCAATAACACAAGAAGATTAGACATAAAACAAATGAAAGTAACAAATCGACAATTTGCCATGAGTGATGTACTAATCAGTATTCGTATAGTGGTAACATGTGCTCTATGTTGCTGAACCAGTTAGATTACATCACTTGCCACAAATAATTCGAACAACAAACAAACAAACAGCTCTGGATTAAAACATTCTAATTGTGCTTCTTTATATCATCAAAACGAGTATCTATTCTTGCGTACATGTTCTAGATTCTATTTGAGAAGAGTTATAGAAACGATCAGTTAATGAAACGTAGGCATTGATGGATGTCATTATAGAAAGCTTTCATTCAAATGTTAATAGAAATCAGTTCATATGCGAAAATTTTCTCATTTCATCTGGATAAAAAACGTTCCACAGAATAATTGGTTTCAAATTTTAATTTCGCGTGTAGGCGTTTAAAGACGAAAGCTTGAGGTGTAAGAGTATAATTGAATATATCAAATGTTAAAGCTATCTCACATTTGCGACTCGGTGGAGATATATTCATAAAGAGAGTATGTGACATCATGTAAGTTGTAATACTTTGTGTTTTCTTTACACGTATTACTTTGATTGCTGCATTTTTAAGGTTGGCCAGTCTGCGTCGTGCCGAATCATTAGTAGTTTGCAATCACCAATTCGTTCCTAATGGTATAAGATAAACAACTTAACATTTGTTGTTTTGAACAAATATTAAACAAGATATGTTGATGAGGCTTATAAACGTATTGTGTGTTTGCATCTGTGACGTATACTTTAACACATTTTCAATTTATCGATCGGTTATTTTAAAGAAAACAATAACA
The DNA here is from genome assembly GCA_007844125.1 of Sinonovacula constricta. Taxonomy (NCBI): domain Eukaryota; kingdom Metazoa; phylum Mollusca; class Bivalvia; order Cardiida; family Solecurtidae; genus Sinonovacula; species Sinonovacula constricta. The sequence continues at coordinate 14,235,094 of CM017572.1, forward strand.
AAGCGTTTGTGCGAACCAAGTCACCCCAACATTATATATTTGTTCACGGTACACTGTTTAAAAAAACTTTCTTATTATCGAAATAATGTGTTAACTTTTGTATTTCACAAAACGCATGTTGTATATTTAACATGCAAAATAATGTTTGCTAATATTTATTAGATTTATTTGTCAAAGCTTATTATAACGCAGTTTAATTCCTTATGCAAACTAGCAAAAAACAACAACACTTGCTTTATAAAATAATGATGCAAACAACTATACATCATACTTCATATAACACAACAAAATTGGGTTCAGATTAAGCTTGGTTGACGCATTTAAACGTTTTCAGTTAACATAAAGTTAACATAAGTGGATTGGTGAGGCAGTCATAGCCGAGGTATTCCGAATGCTGATACATTTGCGCAAAATATGAGACCTACAACAGAAGCGGTAGATTCTAGCACACCGTGTGTATATAGGTCGTTGGCTAAGTGGTGTTTTGTTTAGATGAGTATACTGATGCAATGGGTATATTTGTCCTGGTTTGCCATGCGTCAGTATCTCTAAGTTGGTCAAAAGTGAGGTTTGACAGTTATGCCGAGAACATATTTTCCCAAATTCCGTAATGACATTATAATACTGAAGGAGTTTACGTATTTATCACGCTAGTACATGTCCGGTCATTAGCATCAGCTGACAGATGTAAGCACGCCATACACATACTTCCTGCTGGTATTGGCCGGTGTTAATGCGCCTCAACATATTATTTGCTGAATATAAATGTCATCGAGAATGCGATAGGGTAAACAAACTGTTCAACATCTCATTCTTTTAATCGTATGTAATGACTTACTGGAAAGAAATTCATTTCTTGATAGAATGGATATGCTTTGTCACTTATATGACATAATATGATTCATAAAACATATCATATAACTGTATGCGTCTGCTCTGAGAGCATCTAGGTGTCGTGTAGTGTTAACATACTTATGCAATGCTTCTCTGCGTTCCTGTCTGTCATTCTTTGTTCCTGTCAATCACTAAAAAGGTTTGGTCTAGACACTTACGTAACACGTTGGGCAAATTGCGAGTACAACCAAAAACCTAATGTCAACTTCCTGTTCTGACAGTTTCTTTCCGTGTAGACAATTACAGAACTGAAAACTTAACCAAACCTGATACGTAGTTCACGCATGACGTTTTTGCTAAAAAAGTAAGACATATTGTCTACGATTTCTAAAATAAATTGCTACATTTTCTTTGATCAGTTATACTGTTATATGTTTATAAATGGATACATGTGTGTATATATCCCTACTTTAAGATTGATCCCGTATAAACATAGTGCTAGCCTTAAACATGGACACAACACATTGATGCCCACATACATGTTTGATTCTTTTTAATTTAAATGACGATAACAAACATAAACTTTGACCCGATATAGATAAAGCAAGTTATTGATACAGATAGAGTTATATCAACTGAACATCGACATAGAAATTAGCATTACAGTTTTCAGAAAAATACCCACTGAAAGATATTGTAGCGGAGCATTATGTTCTCTAGTTAACTGCGTGTCATGAGCAGATATAAACATTTCAGGGGCATTTAAAAAATACATGTTTACGAAAAAATGTTGAATGTGTTTCGGCTTTTGAATAATTTGGAGTGGGCAAATTAATACGAAAATGCTACAATGCCCAGAGACTTCTTTCAAGTTCGATACATTAGAATAATAATATTCCTTATGCAGTTCCAGCTAAAGTAATCAATATCTAATTAATACACCCATCCATGATGCATATTGACTCGCGAGAGTTCTGATGGATCAATAATTACATTTTACGCTTGACAAATTAAGTATAACCCGACATTAATTCGCTGTCTTATTGAGATACGTTCTGCCCGTCTGAATAATAAAAAGGCGATTTATTTAATAGTCGAGGTTTGTTTTCATTTGTATGAGTGAGAAAGTTTATCAAAGAACGTTAGGAATATTATAATTAAATATTACTTTAACATTTTTTATATGTATAAATTATCGTAACGTCAGCGTTTATGTGAAAACAACATCATTAGTTTCTTTTTCATGAATACGCGTTTAAACATGGATGGTAACTCATTCGTAGATGTATAGCTATAACTAGTGTAGGAAAGGCCTACATCAAACATACTGCAAAGCAACGACGTTCTGGTAGCTTGCTTTTCACTTGCCAAAATATTATAACAGAATGGTAAATCATCATACCACAAAAGCATAATACAAGAAAAAACATAAAATAAATATTATACCAATAGGACGATTACATCAATACAAAGCTTTTTCCCATTCACATAACCCAAACAATAAAACATAAAAGTTACATATTCTGAACATATCTACTTATATTTGCGTGAAAAGATCCCTTTACAAAAATTATCAATCTATTTTCCTGAGTGAGTTCTGCTTTGAATCGATGTGCTCTGCTTGTCATTAATCCTAAGCTTAGATAGAGGAAAGCCAATAAAAGAACATGTATAAAATATTTATCAAATATTTTCAATCGAAAAACTCCAGAACAATTGTGCTAGTTTTATAGCTTCCTGTATTATCACATTATACCTGGACGTTAAAACCTTCTAATGCCTGGTAGCGTGTTCAAAAGCATTGCTAAACGTGTAAATACATAATTTGTTAACCATTAGAAATGCCTTTAAGCAAGCATGTTAAGCGTAAATAATATTTTAAGGAAACACTTCAAGCTAAAGAAACATTTCTCATTCTCTAATTTTGAACAGCTAACAGACATTGTGCAATCGTTAGTAATGTGAAACTTACGGGAATTGCAAAAGTGTCTGACAAAGAGCAGCTGATTTATCAAATCAATTGTTCTTAAGGGTAATTTTCTTCTGTTGGCACAAAGGTTGCTTAAGCGCTTGATTGGCGGTCAATCATGACTAGAATCCCTTTTACTATTCTAGTTCTTTTCTTGTAATAAAGCATTTGTAAAATGCACGTTTAAGGTTTCCGAACTGACCTCTTTCTGATGTGTCATGTGTCACACGTTCTTGTAAGATGTGAAATATGTTTCTTAATATAACAAAATATCATTTACTAATAAATGTATATCGAGTTTCGATTCAATAATGTTATTCTGTACATATTTTGGCATATGTAAATTTATAATAAAACTTTTACGTAGGTTATTAACTTATAAAACAGTAAAATGTCATTGGTATATATAGGTTATTGCAAATGGTATTCCTTGGTATTTATGTAGCTTCAGTAAAACGTCCAACTGTACAACTTAGAAATTTAGCCACTTCTTAAATGTGAACAGAAGTGACATTTTATTTTACTGCGATCTAAACACGCATGTTATGTAAAACATTTTTATACAGAAGAGTGCCCTGTTATGGACATACCTGTGAATAAAACATTTGATTAATTAAAGTCAGTTCCTGATGAAATATAGTCCTTTGTCTTAGGTTTAAAACATGATTTATACGGTAATGGTTAGTTATGCTAAAATACAATAAAATACGTGATATTATATTGTCTTACACTTAATCCGTTTATCAATTCGCAATAGCACACTCTTGTAATAACCAATAATATAACAATGAATTGAAAACTAATACGCTATTGTGTCGACTCAAACTGCATTTTCTTTCATATCAATGAAGTAAATAGGGAAACAATACTATGTGTCATTTTTTTCACTCATCACATTAAAAGAACAATTTTAAAAAGGGGATTAAATTGTTAAACGCAAGCTTGCACAAGCTAAACCATATAGTGTTGGTTACATAGCATGGATTTCATTGTAAGAATTGATGAAAAGACGGAAATCTGACTTCATGTACTCAAAAGGTAAAAGAATAAAAGTTTTATATAGGCTGGAATTTAGAGATACAAATAAGAAAGGTGACAGATCTTTTTAGATTGTCGCCATCGCTTTATTCGACATATGTCTTGTCCACAATTAAGTGAATAAAGACGTGTCTGGTAAAGACTCCAATGAAGAGAACATTGATTTACTTCCATCACTCTAAATTTAATGTAATTTAAAGAGGCGAAGACCCAATAATCGTTTAGAACTTTTTCGTCAAAATCTTATTTTGCACTAAGATAGCAGCAGATAATATTTACGACTGCAGATTCGTTTTAAATAAGCATAAACACATTTAAAAGAAAGACAAAAAGAAGTGTTTTGAGCCATATTCTTCGTCCTGACATATCCAGACCTCATTCGTATTTTCTGCAGTCTTGGTCAAAGACTCCCGATCTGTGCAACCACAAATCGTATTCTGCTCGACAACGATGCTTACCAGAGTCTACAATAACAAATCCATTGAGACTGCAATCGCAAAAGCAGGTGAAGCTCAAAGCAAAGTTTTGCTGTTATACAAAAATACATTCTTTAAGAATAGCATTTGTGACAAGATACCATTCAGAATACCCAAACATTCACTCAGTCATAAATAAACACTGGTCCACAATTAAGTAATCCAGCAAACTATGCAAAAGTTTCCTGAGAACCGAACCCTATTGTTGCCACCGAATGTTCAGAGCACACGGGGAAATTCTTGTGAAGGCAAAAATACATCATGGAGCAAACGACAGACGGTTTTGTCTAAAAGGGCCATGATATGTTTCGCCGTGACAGACTTGCAAAAGTATACACAAAACAGGGACTTTCAGGTGCATAAAACAGCAACTCTCGAACTGGAGGTCACGGAATCTAAACAGATATCCAGAGATAAACTGAATAAAATGTCTGAATTGTGTCTACCTATTTGGGATAAAAATGACACTTAGACCTATTTTTATTTCTAGTACTGAAATTGTCTCACCTAGTGAACATCCATCCGGCGTTATACCAATTGATTCTCAAAGGATCTTTTAATTTTCGATCCTTTTTTTCCAATTTAGAAACATATTCATTAACTATTTAGTTTTATAATAGCTGTTTACTACTTTGTATCATAGATTTTTCTATTGAGTTCGAAGCCAAACTGCAGTTTATTTTCATTTAAACATGTTCTCCTTCTAATCAGTAAGTCAATAATTTGCCATATTACTAAAGTACATTGGTCTTCCTAACCATTTCCACCATTAACTGTTTGACTCAGCCCTGAAGAAGACATACAACAGAAAGCCCTAGATTTGAAATTATACATTTTTGCACCCAAACTGTTGTATATGGAGAACTTTTTTTAACGTTACTGACAGAGGGTAGACTTGGTCGCAGTAGTAACAAGATTTATCACACAAGTACGTATGCGGTCATTAGTGGCTGACAGATGTAAGCACGACATACACATAACTCCCGCTGGTTGTAATTTGTCTGGAGCGGAAATATTGCCCAACATATTGTTTTCTCTATAGACTCTTTCGATTTATTGGTTACTAGACGACAAAAAACAGCTTCACCTATGTAAAATAGTCATACGTTGAGGCTGGTTATTAAAATGTTTACTTTAGCCAAAGTAGAGCATATTGTCGATGAAATAAACAACCTTACCTTTAATGATTATGCAGTGAGTCACGTTACATTTAAGTTAACGCTTTTCTTTAAGATAAATCTCGTTGTCTGAAACGATGGACAAGTTCAAACTGAAACCTATTAAACACTGCTTGATTGGTATTACTATACAATCACAGCATCAAACAGTGAAAATGTATGTATTGTCCATAAACGTATAGATTTGTATTAAAACAATACTGCAAGTTTAATAAAGTACGATGTCAATGCCTTATAAGAACGCGAGATTCTAAAGACGAGCTCTAGATAAAATTAACGCCAGTGTTTATGTTAAACATTGTAAACTAAACAATAATTTAAGTTGTCAACACTAAATTAAGCAACTTTCAGTTTTCTACTTTGGAGCCTTGCTATATTGGACATGCCCTTGTATGTGTGGGTTGTGTGTGGGTGGGTGGGGGGGGGGGGGGGTGCGGGGTGCGGAGGGTGTTGCAAAGCTTTTTTGTTATCTAGAATCTTGATTGCTGAGTATTCATTTTATAGGTAGACAAAATTACCGGATAATGAAACAAACCCGAAACCAGTGAAATTGAGAAATTGAAGCAAAAATATTGTTGTTGTACATAGACATCGATAACTGATAACTAAATCAAAATGAATTTAATTCCACAAACACAATCCAAATGACAAAGTGTTCAAGGTGTTACGATCACCTCGAATGAATATCTTGCATCAAATAAGAAATCCCCTTGCTACATTATAAAATTAGCGTCTATAATCGTTACATCATACGAATATGAAAAGGCTAATTAATAGTTCGACTTAAAAAAAACTTAAGTATGAAAACATTTCCCCTAAAATCCTCATCGCATGAAACTTCTCTGCAGCTAATATTGACTGGGTTTTACAAATGTTTATGAAACTTGCTACAGAGGTTTTTTGTATTTTTGCTATTTATATTGTTTTATTTCCCAGTGTGTTTATGTCATGACATTTAGAAATAATTACCATTCTTTGGTTCGATATTTTCAATGTATGCCTACAGCATTCGGCGACGAGTTAATATCCTTGGCAAAGCAACGTCATGGTAATATAATGAGACAAGACGTAGTTTAACCTTAAATTATAATGTTTAAAAGCTATTAAACTCTTCATACTTAATTACTTTAATTTGCTCCTCGTATGTATGAAGTGCGATCATATTTTGATTTATCTATTGCAGGAGCAATAAGAATTGAATATAGTTTGTGTAATTAATTCCAGATGTTAAGATTGTAGCATTCAACGTAAAGCGCAATAAAGCGAAAGTCAGTCGGTGTCAATCGTAAAATGTTTATATTAAACGACCACTTAAACTATCAACTTCTTCAAAGACACGGACACAACATGAAAAGCCTAGAACATTGTTTTATGCCCTTGTCGTGCCCTGGCATCATCACATACATGTCCAAAGAAAAGACACATTTGCCGAAGGGAGATAATTGTGTTCTGTCAAAACGTGTATTTTCACAGGTTCCTCAGATTTTCTTATCCTCTCATCTGTTGACTAGTATTGTAAAATCCCCAAGACTCGTTTAAACTTTAAAATAGCTGATAAAATCATACGCTTTTTTAATTAATCACGTGCTACAGATGAGACATAACATGGATACCCTTCGTTTTATTGATCTTCATGCATTTCCTTTTCGAAAGTTAGGGTTGATGATTGCTTGACTCAAAACACATATCCTGGTTTCAAAAATTTCTGGAGGGATTTTTGACCCCTGTCATCTGTGATTGATAGAATGTTCCCATCTGATAATTTATCATAACGATAACGTGTTGCCGCGAGAAGATAATGACATAGGAGATAAACGTATCTTCTGTGGTCTTTATACTGGAATTATATAGCTTTAATTGTTGTTTTTAGTTAGATGGATGGAATATAAAATCCCTACTTATTATTAGAAAACATGTAATGTATATATCATGTTTATTTTAGTGATCGTGCTTATGGTGTCCTACCTATCAGACTTAAGAATCACAATTTAAATTAATTTTCCTGTTAATGTCATCAATTGTAACAAATTTTCATTTGCTTATAATGTAAATATATGCGAACTTAGCTGGTAGTTTATTGCAGTGTCACAACAACAATTGAATTTAAACTAACACTTTTCTTCCATTACACTATATTAGGCTATTAGTTCCTACTGTTCACACGATAAACGAAACACCTCTTTTGTATCTTCTTTATTCAATTTTAATATACTCTTGTTTACCGAAGAACCACCTGGTGTCTAACTGTGAGGATATAAAACACTTATTTTTTATATTCTCTCTTTGTTCGTTGGCCGGGTTTGGAAACATGAAGTTTTATTATAAAACACAAAGGAACTCTACTTGCTCTGTAATTGTCAAAACAAAACTGCCTCGAAACTACGATATTATATGGCGAGTGTAAGACATTTAATGTAAAGTAGGCAGGTATTTGAAGGAAAACATGTGTATTATCTAGAGTTGTAAGGTTTTTTGGTAAATGAATGCTTAATCTGATATATCCCTAACACAGTAATATTACAGAGTTAAACAGTCATCCTAGAAGATTTTAAATAATGTTGCATTCAGAGTTTTGTGTGCATACCTAAGACATGAAAAAATGTCCATAAGATAATCATGTTTTAAACAGTCAATCGCTTAGTTTGTTAGAACTTTATTAATTAAGGTAAATAAGAAAGATGTCGGACTTAGAAAGTCCAACTGATAAACACGCATTGCTATATCAGCTTGAAAGAGAAAACAAATATTATAAAATACCATGGCTGTCGTTGAGGTGAATGTATGTATTATTTGACTTTATTTTCTTTGTTTTAAACCAGAAATAAAAGATGTATTTCGCCAAAAGATTAATATATTGAAACACCTGATGTCGGGCACATATTAGTTGCCATGGAATTTAAAATAATATATCAGTTGTATTTCCATGGAACAAGTGTCATATGAGTGAATTGGAACACCATGTGTCTTTTTCTCAACATACATTTTTATTTTTGCATTACTCATACAGTTTTTTTATATTCAAAGAACTTGTGCATGATTCAGATAACGCTCAATTCATTTCAAATGAGAGCAAGAAACGTACAGAATACTATACAAAATTAGACAGATTATGCAAAAGCTGTAATAAAAATTCTTAGATGTAGTGCGATGCAGCAACAGTCATTCACAAACAGTTGAGCGTTTTCCTAACATTACTTGAATAGTCAATACCTCTCGAAATACGCAATTTATCAACTTATTTAAAATGTTATATGTTACTTCGTTCTACTGTGAGTATATTTTCCGCAATTCGAAAAAGGTACAACGACAACACCTAGAAAAAATCCACAAGCCAACCATAATCACAATGCTCCCATATCTAGGTGTCCTTTGTTCAGGGAGAAGTCACCAACACTTACAGGAACCTCTCTAATGACACTTGAAGTTCGTTAGGCACGGTTTCCCGTAGATCCTAATATACTAGTGATAGTGAACTTGTTCAACAGGTTTCTGATAATTGGTTGATAATCTTATATTTTTATAAATTTATATATCGAAAATATGCATACAATGACAAGTCTGGAAGGAATAACATTTTTGCCATTTGTTGAATTATATTTACAAACATTGTTTCGTGCTAGCGCGTCTCAGATAAACCGCTTTATCAAAGATTGTGTTCTTTACCAGATTGATAATGATAAAGGTACAAAATGAAAAAAAGCAATATCCAGTTTCGGGAAGTAAATTATCTCGCTATTTTAATAAGCAGATCTTACACTTTGCTCGAATCGTTGGGAATTGGAAAGGAATCGTTTAAACAAGAACATAAATTCTTACATTAACTTTGCATTTTATAAGATGTGTTCTATGAACACGAGTTGGTTCGTCATTTCTGTAATTCATCATGTTGCCGAGAAGCACGTATAGTTATTCAAGTCATAAGTAACTTTAAATGGCCAAATTAGTTGCAAATCGCCACATAAATTAAGCTAGTGGAGGAGGAACTAATAAGACGGACACCTCTTGCCTAATATTAATCTTTTCCATGTTTAGAGAAACGAACTGAAACATTGCATGCGAAAGTAAAGAGGAAACCGTGTAACATCTAATTAAATTAGTACCAGACAATTTAATAACAAAGTTGTCTTACAAATTGCCCATAATTTTTTTTCAGTTTTCCAACAGGCCGTAACATGGCAATGTGTTTTTTTCTCTGGCTAGAAAGAATATGAAATTTTCAAGAGTGTAAGGACAAAGGCGCGCGTTTCCTTGTTTGAAACATTTAAAGTTAGATTATAAAATAAGACTATGAAAATGCGTCGTGTCATATTGCTTATTCTGACATCCTAACTGATTTAGTGTAACCCTCCTGATAGTAGCCGTTGTAATTTAAAAGATGGGTTCCCTTTACAATTACGTTTACACATACTACTTCTTTATTGGACGAACTCGTTTTTCTTTTTCTTAAATCAGTTTATTTTAGTTATAGAATTCATAAAAGATCTAAGACATTTATCTTTATTTAAAATCTTTCTTAAACTATATAAAAATATCACTTTTATTTAAATATTCAGCACCCGAAAGAAAAATACTTCTTGTCTTGTCAAGAAATACAGAATGACATTTCAGCTTCATTTAGACTTTTACCTAGTCTCTATTAAATAATTCCACTTAAATATGTAAATAGAGACCACGCACAGTTTCTAAATCCTTTTTCTTTTGTTAACTACCAACGCGCAAGACGTGATTTATTTCCAAATTGTAAATGTAATTCAAATGCTGATAAAATCTGATTAAACGCCAAGAAACAAACAATCATTGGAGACTTCTCCGCCAAAAACTTAATTCCGCGACGGGATCGTCACTAATAAACATTTGCTGTTTTTTTGTTCGCGTCAATATATAGAACAGGTTAACAAGTTTCTTTCACAAATTTTGTAAATTTGCTTTCTTTAAGTTTATTGTTTCAAAAACTTGACATGTAAAATTATTTATTATTACTGTTCATTCTGTGTTCAATTATCGATGATCTCCTTTTTCATTAAGTAAGGATGTGAAATATGTTTGTAAAGCATGTTTGTGAGGCAAGTTTGTAAAGCATTTTTGTGAAGCATGTTTGAAAAGCATGTTTGTGAGGCAAGTTTGTAAAGCATTTTTGTGAAGCATGTTTGAGAAGCATGTTTGTGAGGCAAGTTTGTAAAGGCATGTTTGAGAAGCATGTTAGTGAAGCATGTTTGTGGAGCATGTTTGTGGAGCATGTTTGTGAAGCATGTTAGTGAAGCATGTTTGTAAATCATGTTTGTGAATAATGTTGTGAAGCATGTTTGTGAAGCAGGTTAGTAAAGCAGGTTTGTGAAGCATGTTTGTGAAGCATGTTAGTGAAGCTTGTTTGTGAAGCAGGTTAGTGAAGCATTTTTGTGAAGCATGTTTGTAAATCATGTTTGTGAATAATGTTGTGAAGCATGTTTGTGAAGCATGTTAGTGAAGCAGGTTTGTGAAGCATGTTAGTAAAGCATGTTTGTGAGGCAAGTTTGTAAAGCATTTTTGTGAAGCATGTTTGAGAAGCATGTTTGTGAGGCAAGTTTGTAAAGCATTTTTGTGAGCATGTTTGAGAAGCATGTTTGTGAAGCATGTTTGTGGAGCATGTTTGTGGAGCATGTTTGTGAAGCATGTTAGTGAAGCATGTTTGTAAATCATGTTTGTGAATAATGTTGTGAAGCATGTTTGTGAAGCAGGTTAGTAAAGCAGGTTTGTGAAGCATGTTTGTGAAGCATGTTAGTGAAGCTTGTTTGTGAAGCAGGTTAGTGAAGCATGTTTGTAAATCATGTTTGTGAATAATGTTGTGAAGCATGTTTGTGAAGCATGTTTGTGAAGCATGTTTGTGAAGCAGGTTTGTGAAGTCGATACATTGCGAAACAAAGGACAATGCTCGCAATTTACTCTATTTCCTATCCTGTGTCATATTTTCTGTAGCTTGATATAATAAGGAGGACTTGACTATTGGGAATTTATATTGAAACCTTCAGACTATCATTTATTTCAATTACTGAGACAAGTTGGTGTCTATTAAATTCTGTAAAAACAGAATCCCGCTGTCGTTGTCTCCACGTACAAATTTCTGAACAAGAAGTTGTGTATTCTAAGGGCCTGACCGAAAATAAAAAACGTATTTCAAGTCCTTGCTCATGACACACCTCCCCGTTTTATTTAAGATTAAAGCTAGCCAAAAAGTAGATTTTGTTATATTTTTGTCCAGAACACGAGACATTTTTAATAAGATAACTAATAGATTTTAAGTACAGATTTTATTGCAATCAGCCTTATTTTTTCATTAGTATTCCGACCATGGATCATATTCTTATGAATTTGTGTTTTTATATTACCACGATATTTCTGGAACGCAAATACCAGGATATATACCATGCATTCACATTCTATTGTTTAAATTGTTTTGAATTGATGAGACATGTTTCCTTGCTGTTAACTTAACAGTAAAATTTCGATTTTTGATTATCTTAATTAGTTCAAGCGGAAACATTTGTCTGAATTTTCTGAGAATTGCTTCAATAGCCGTTTGCTTATTTTTGTTTTCCATATTTTACTGTTGGCAAGATGAACAAAACCAATTAAGTCAAACTACTCTCTGTATAGATATGTTTACTTGTAAAACATCTGAGGTCTAATTGCGAGAATAGATACCACATTTCGTTGTGTCTAGCTTGTGCTCCTGTCCTAGTTTTCCTTCAGGCGGTTCATCATAACACACATCTGGAGAAAATAGAAAATGGTTTCTTAGAGCTTTGCAAATGTAAAACGCTAAGCATTGATTATCTGATGACGTCCTATGGCGTCGTATATTGTTAAATATGTATTCTATGTGTCCTTAAGTTAAACATTGGTAATAGTGAAAGTAAATAAAAAAGATGTAACAAGGTCGTAAAATGGTAGAGATATGCCCCCTTGCTTAGGCTGAATCAAATATAAGGGTTTTTCTAGGACTGGTTGGCCTGGTGTCTGGTGTGACTGGGTGAGGTATCATGCCTGGTGTTCACGACATGCTATATACAGTGAAGGCAGCACAATATTTGCACCAAGTGGACCTCGTCTCCAGATAGCTTGAACTACTGTTTTATGGGACGATAAGCCCAATAAACAAACAAACAATAATTTAAAATAAATATAGTATCTGCAAGACAATTACACTGCCTACGTGTCACTCTAACACGAGGTTTTTGTTTCTGTGTGTGTGTGAGTTAAATTATTTTCACATATTTGCATATTCCTGTAATGTGAAACTACGTTTTAACTCAATCAATAGAACTTGTGAATATACATGTATGTTTTTTTAGTATGGTTAAATTGTTCAAAGGCACGAAACTAGAACATTAGTCATAGCGAGAAAACAGTTTTCTTGTCGTGATCTGGCAAAAAAGCGCACATTTGCAGACGTGTCAATACTCTAAAATATTGAAACTCATGATGTATGTAGTGCTGTTATTTCTTTGACATTTGTAGTACAAAAGCATAAAGCGCTTGTTATCATGTACGGCCTTTAAAGGAAAATGTTGCTTTTGGATTCTTTAAGCTGATAAATATAATAATATATAAGGTGTGTTTTATATTCCGAAATTATTTGTGAAGAGTTGACTTGTAAGCATTTCGTAAGTGTCTTTGATTACTATAAAACTGCGATCCCGTAGGAAATACCACTTGTGTACTGTTTGAATTCGACCTAAAGACACAGCATTTATTTAAATCTCGAAAATAAATAAAACGTGCACATTCTTTTTATAGAAATAACTTACATTAAAATATTGTCATAACCACACATTTTCTTATCTCGAAGTTGTATGTTTTTTAGTTTTTTTAGTTCGTATAAAGTACAAAACTAAATATCCTTTTACGGAGCAATAATACCCTAAGTGTGTTTTAAGGCGTGTTTATGCTGTCCTGCACAATATATAACACAACTGTGATAGTATAAGGTGCACATGAAAATGGTGGAAACTACTGACTAAGTCAAGATATTATTGTCTGAGAAGTTATATTAACACATTTGTTTTGAAGAACAAGATCCGTCCTTTTCTGTTTCTGTCCTTTCAATATTGCTGTATATAAATATAATAAATATATACAAATATAGTTTATATTTTGTGTTGTTTCAAGCCAATTATTTTTTGTTTGTAATCAATCAGCAAAAAATTATTTGCCTTGCTTAAAAATATTTGAAACACGTTGTCTTGTGGGTTTTGTTGGAGTTTCTATCACGAATGTATATGTTTGTCAAGTATTTTTGTTCTATGGACATAAATCAATATAGCCATTGCTCACACGAGCTCATATATCACATGAACTTTAATTTCGAGGGCAGACAACATCTACGTTTTCTGTATTGTTCGGTATTCTTCGTGACCTAATTTAGTCAGAGACAATCACGTATGTTTACATATTGTTTACGTAGTTATTATAACGAAGCTATTGTTTATTAGTTTTCAACAGGTAAGTTGCTAAAAGATTAAACTATCCGTCATATGTTGGTAGAAATTGTAGAAAAGCCAAGCTCTCTCCCTATCTAATACATACAATAATTAGGATATTGTTTCTAATTTGATTTGCATATGAAATCCACACACAAAAATTGTATTTTTACTCATGTCAGATCGAACCAGCTGACGGAAAAATAGCAAGTGCAATGGAATATTAAATAAGCTATTTTTATTTATTGACACTGAGACAAAAAAAGCATAAAAAATATCATGTCACAGCATATGCGACCCTTTTCTGGGTATAAAAATGTCCCTTTTAAGGCTACATTTCTCATTTTAATAATGTTTGATTCAAATTGAATTGACTCAAACATTCAGACGCTGGTAACTTCAACAACATAGAAAGCGGAAAGGTTTAAACATCGCAAAAGACAAATAAGAAAAACAGCATTTGAAAAAGCGTCTAGTTGACAGTGGTATGTGTTTGTTCTCTGTTTGGAGAAATCTAGTTGACGCAACGAAGCACTTTCGCTTTTCATCCTTGCTCACAAAGTTTAACACATTTGTAATTATCGAAAACAAAATTAATCAAAGTCTAAAATATTTTAAAAATTTAACAAATTCCAGAAAACTGGATTTTAAATACAACTAATAAATAAATTTCCGTACATTCAACATTTCAACATTTAGGTATAAATGTATTCGGTAAAGCTTATAAAATGAGACCGTACACGGTTTCTAAATCTAACAATCTTGTTAGCCTTTTCATATAAAACAGATCCCACACCGATTTATTTTATAATTTTAAAATTTGATTTAAAATAAAAGACTCTAAAATCATTAGACTGTTTGCCCAAAACTAATTCCCTGTAAATCGTATTGGCTGTTTATTGATTTAACATGGAAACAGTTAAGAAACTGCTGTTTTATTTACGATAACTTGTGAAGTCCCTTATATTTCGAGAAGCTACTATTTGAAAGAAACTTCAAAGACACGATTTCATGTAACGACCTTCTTATGAAGCCTAAGATATGAATGTTTCATACGCAAAAAGTTGCCCGAGATTTAAGGACTTCTTAAACCACCAGTGCTTTTGTCATTTATTTCAATTATTGAGACAGGTTTATAACCACAGACTTTGTCTCCAAGCGAACATTTCTGATAAAAGATTTTATGAGACGGCGCTAATGGGCTGGCCAAATAGAAATAATTGTTCAGAAAATAGAAAATAATAGTTTATTTGTATATACTCGAAACAAAACTAAAATACAACTATATGATCATTTATAATGATATGACAAGATACGTAAAAGTTGTTTACAAATGTTAGATACTGATGAAAATAGTTGGTATAACAGGTAAAATGTTTATTGACAGGGAAGTTATGTTAAATTTTCTCTGAATAAACAACAGACAACCAATGTTAGAGAAAGTAATTTAGTTCTTAATATAGAATTTTTTGGAATATTATTAAGCAGTGATTCACATTATAAACAGATAGCATTCACGTAAACACCTTTTTTCTGTATTTAAAGGTGCTGACATGATACGACGTTTTTTCCTTATAAAACATTAAAACCTAAAATATCACAGCGGGGAAGGTCATTCAACAATTAGTCACACTTGATTCATACGTGCTTACTGCATGGCAAATGTCCAGCAAGACTAATTCACCCCTTCTATGAGACCACTACATTCCAAAGTAAAAAGTTAACTTGTAAACATCTTGAGTCTAATTGCGAGGACAGCTGACATTATTTTTGCGTCTTCTTTGTTTGTATGTCTTAGTTTTACCACAGAAGAGAACAAAGAGACCAGACTATAGTTAGTTAGTAGTTTTACAATGGTAATAAAGATAACCTTTGCGACATTGTATGTTGTCAAATGTGCAAATGTGTAGTTTTTCTGTTCTGGAGAAATATTGAAATATTCTGCATTAATCCTTTTGATCTCTAACTGTAAAGCGATTACAAAATAACATACATGTATCCTTATGTCTAATATAGATTGTGCTTCATTTAAGCACGGCCCTAGAACTAGCATTCTTGTCAAGTTTCGCCATAAATCGCATCACATTCTGTTGAATATAAGGAGAAGCAAAATGTGACACACGCCTTGGTTTCTGGTTGGTTGGGTATTCCTTTTATTTGCGAATCTACTTGAAGCAATATTATAACATAAATTCCTACCACAACGGCCGTTTTCTAATGCAGACATCGTACGAATTGGTTCTACTGCTAATAGAGTTGACGTAGAACCATCGCTAACCAAAGAACCTTCTCTAATTCGACACGAGGTTCGTTAGGCACGATTTGTCGTAGGTCTTTAATGAGCAATATATCAATATTGATCTGGTACAACCTCACTAAGACCTGGTGACAACCATTTAACTGTTTTTAAACATGATATATTCAATGTTCTTATTTTAAATTTAGCCTATCTTCATAGTCTTTTGATATTTGCAATGTAAATGACTATTTTATCAAAGGTTGTGTTTCATTAGTTTGAAAGGCTTGTATTGTTGAAACCTATTGAAGTAAATCTGAGTACAAAAGAAAAGAAGCAAACCTTGGGAAAAATAATGATAATATGATTTGGGTTTTTATAATTATTCTAAAATCATGTTTGTCATCAGCATTAAAATTATGCGAAGAAATTGGCGTTACGTCTAAGCTGATCTCTTATTTTTAAGAACAGTGTCAAAGCAATAAGAGTCTTGTTAAAGATTTTTAGGCAAGCCAAATGTTGAAGTAAGAACAAACCTGTGATCTGTCATTAAACAGAAAGAGCAAACCCAACAGTTACCGCCATGGAATGGTCAGTCGGCAATAGGGACCGACTGAGGTGCTTAAACCGGTTAAATTTTAGAGCTGTAACCTCACACTTCCTGACGGCTTTCTCGAATGCAAACAATCACAAAAACACGATCTATTTGAATAAAAAATGTCACTGACGTTTTCATAAATAGGTCGTTAAAAGATAAACCTGAGATGTCAAAGAAATGTACATGTATATTAAAATCTCATATATTATAATTGGTATTCTTTACATCCATATATTACTTAAGCTACTTAATCTGGTATAATCTGAATTATGTCTTTTAAATAACTTGTCACAGAATTTTTATACTTATTTCATTTTATCTCATTGCATTATCAACCTTCTTCTATTTTATACTGAAAAAGCTATGCTCACCATGTAACACGATCAAATGCAGTATCATATTTTGCTACGAGTTGATCCAATATAGAATTCTGGCGTGTGGAGACATTTATATTCCACAAACGCTTCCAGACTGTCATTTGTTTCCATTATTGCGGCTGATTCATGTCTATGACGTCATGTAATAAATAGAATATCGATGTTTTTCCGTATAAGAGCATTTTCACATTTTCATTCGGAAAATACTTTGTAACAGTAAGTTCAAAGGGCAATTTGTAATATAAATATGAATTCTTGTTTATAATAAATACTCTTTGAAAATACAGAAACAGCGTTGTAGCAGATCATTTTATCATGATGATTGTATGTTTTTGTACTCTTTTTCAATTTCTCGTTATTTCAATACAAAACACGCCTCCACTGATGTTTTTGTCACTGGTTCGGTAGTTTGTATTTTGACAATCCACTGCTTTGCGTAGATTTTATATTAACAGCGATGCTTGTACTATTTTCTTTAAGTTGTTTATCTTTATAAAAGACACTGAAAAGAATACAACACACCCTTCCCACTTGACAAACAGAACAAAAGCATAATTTGACATTGCCAGGACTTCTCGTAGACAGCACATTTAAGGCGTCTTTGACAACGAACGTCAAGAGAAAAGAACACATCTCCACGGTTCCTTGGTATTACGGGTCGTACAACAAGTTTCAATAGATTATCTTGTTTCTTAATATTTCTGAAATGTATGTCATGTTTCCTGATCAAGACCTTCTACCAAAATGTCCACCCTGCTTGGCTTGACTTATATCTTTTATATCGCGTAATTTACACACTACATATCGTCGACATTCGAGAAAAAATAAAACAAAAAATAAGATATCTTGTTATATGGTGTTATAGATATGTGATATAAATATTAACAAATTGCAAAAAAAAAAATACACGTCATCTCATACCTAATTTAAATGGGTTTGTTTTCAAGTTTTAACCAGTTCTAGGATTGCTATAAATCCAAATTTTAACTAACTACCGTTTTTTATGTTTGCTCATCATTACTATATCTGTGTTACTATGATTAACTTAAGCTAAGAAAACGATGGGATAAACGAATTTAAATAATTGTTTGTTTGTGGTGGGGCTACAGTTTTCAGCAGAAAAAAAATAAACGGCATTTTATAGTTGTCGATTAAATAGCGATAAACCATGATGTTGCAATATGCAATATACATCACTGTTCTCCTCCACTCGAGTTAATACAATCAAAAGTGTCTGTATTTCAGGGTGTCGATAAACCTGGGTGTGTGATCTTTTAATAAATATAGTGTCTTTGTATGTCCGTCTTTCTGTCTCTCAATCTGTCCGCCTGATTGCTTCTCTCTGCCTGTCTCTCCCGGTATTGGGGGTGATTTTCCTTGCATTAAAGAACAAAACAATGTACCAATGTAACAAAATGAAGAATTTTGACTAGTGACAGATCGACACCACCTGATCGCAGGACATATATCTGCAAGAAAATATTAAACATGACAGTTTTATTTTAAAGGATATAAATGTCATATGGAATGTCCTTTTGAAGAATATGCCTCCCATTTTCTTGGTATAACTGTCTGTATACTCCATGATTTCTCTTGCAGTTTCACTGAAACATATACAGTATGATTGATTTAGATTACACGAAATTAATTTCAGATGATTTAAACTTTACTCTGGAAATATATTATTTGAAAATATTGCCGAGTAATCATGCATATTTTACTTCCAAGTAAGCATGTAAAATACAAACAACTGAATAAGGTAACATCTACATGTAAAGCCAATGTATTTTGTTTAATTGAAGGATTTAATTACGATTAGCGGCAATGTCTTGCCTCAGACTTTCTTTATCACATTTACATTTCCCTTGTACGTTTGAATGTCATGTGGTTATACAGATTCCTAAACATCAAATTGCTTATGAGAGCTTTTTATTTCCTATAGTCCAAACGACGTGAAAACATTTCCCTAGTTTCTTTCGGCAAAATATTGACATCTTGAACGAACTGACCTCGAGCTTGTCGAACGTCACGATGATATTAACCACAATTTTAACACTATTGTTTTTAGTAATGCATCTTTCAAGAAAAATTCTGAAAGAATATTTAAGAGAATATTTTCCATTATTTATTCTACTTTGTTTTTGGGCGGATTTTTGAACTCTTGGATGAGTGTCGCATATATCACATCTGGTTTGCCAAAAATGTTACAGTTTTATAACTTAAACTATTAACCATACATGTACGACCACAAAAGAAATTCTTCAATTCCGTGATTCAAACGACAAGGATTTAATAGTTTACCATATGAAAGGAATAACGTATTTTTGCATAACTATAAACTTCTTCCCCTTAGAGAGACGTTGCTTAAAGCAAAACGTGTAAATGACATTCTTGTAACAACTATCGTATGTGATGTCTTTTCATGTGTTAATAGCGGGCCTTTATTATATTAGAACAACGCACCAATAGAGGTCGATATAATATTACGAAAGTCTGCGTTTGATTTCCAAGTAGTTAACTCGATTTAGAAACACACATATTTTCATAAATCCAAGAACAGTTTTAAGAGATAATTCAGAATGCTAATAAAATGCTTCAATACAACCAATGACCTACATTGGGCAGATTACTACCCCTTTTTAAAAGGTCTCAAGTCGTTTGTATGTTTATGTTTTTATTATTATGTTTTTCTACATTTTCAAAGTATTATCTGACTGAACTCTGTGAATGGGGTATTTAAGTCTATCTAACAAACGTGCTCCTCAGGACTCGGTTAAAATCATCAGAGATACGACACAGATAAAAGATATTCCGTCACATGTTTGGAATAAGATCCCAGACACAACGTCTCCCGCATTATTGTATAAAAAGGATCAGATATAATAAACTGTTGATGGGAACATTTATCAGCTTTACAATTATATACATTTATAAAAATACTTCGAGGTTATAGATAGTATTACCAGCGATGCGTTTGTGATTCCGTCCACCAAAGTAACTGCACGTTGCTATTACCTGAATTATGTCGCCGCGATAAAACAACTACTGTGTAGGTTTAGTGTATCTTTCTACGGAAAGTCAAGGCCGCTAGAAACTCCAGCTGTGATGAAATGACTGCACCGATCTGTGTTTCGGTGCTCAAAGATCCAAATCCGATGTTCCTATATGCATTATTATAATATTTGCATTATTTATAAGAATATATGACAAAGACCTATGAGCATTGCAACATATACCAAACT
The DNA here is from genome assembly GCA_007844125.1 of Sinonovacula constricta. Lineage (NCBI taxonomy): Eukaryota > Metazoa > Mollusca > Bivalvia > Cardiida > Solecurtidae > Sinonovacula > Sinonovacula constricta. The sequence continues at coordinate 14,255,498 of CM017572.1, forward strand.
CCGAAAAGACACAGAACAAAGGTATTTCACTTGCAAGCCAAGCGAAAAGTAAGAACAAATTTGTGATGAGTCATTTAATGAAAAGAGCAAACGCGACAGTTACCGCCTTGGAACGGGGTGCTTAAACCGGTTTTACAGAGCTCTAACCTCACACTTCCTGACAAGTTTCTCAAATGCAAGCATGAAAAAAAACGATCTATTCGAAAACAAAATGTCCATGCGCTGATATTCGCTATAAATTATGACGAAAGTAGTGACGTCATTGAAAAATAATATCCACATAGTGTTTAGAAAAAAATATGGTATTATTTCGACTTGAAAAACTACAAAAAATATGGTTTACTATAAATAAAAATAACTTTCTGAATCATGAACAAACATGACCAGAGACGAATAAATGGTTGTAGCATCCTGTTCATGTGAAGATGTAATTAAAAACCAAAGTTCAATGTCCATCAAAGGAAATACACGTAACAATCCTTATAGGATGAATTAAATGACAACATAGATTACATGCACGTGGAGATTTTTTACGACCGCCACACTGCACAAGTAAAATTGTTTTGATCATGAAAAAGAATATATGACAAAGTCCTATGAGCATTGCAACATATACCAAACTCCGAAAAGGCACAGAACAAAGGTATTTCACATGCAAGCCAAGCTAAAAGTAAGAACAAATTTGTGAAGAGTCATTTAATGAAAAGAGCAAACGCGACAGTTACCGCCTTGGAACGGTCCATCGGCAATATGGACCGACTGGGGTGCTTAAACAGGTTTTACAGAGCTCTAACCTCACACTTCCTGACGAGTTTCCAAATGCAAGCAATGAAAAGAAAAAACGATCTACATGTATTTGAATACAAAATGTCCAAGTGCTGATATTTGCTATAAGTTATGACGAAAGTAGTGACGTCATTGAAAAATTATGTCCAAATAGTGTTTAGAAAAAAATATGGTATTATTTCGATTTGAAAAACTACAAAAAAAAATGGTTGACTATAAATAAAAATAACTTTCTGAATCATGAACAAACATGACCAGAGACGAATAAATGGTTGTAGCATCCTGTTCATGTGAAGATGGAATTGAAGAACCAAAGTTCAATGTCCATCAAAGGAAATACACGTAACAATCATTATAGGTTGAATTAAATGACAACATGACTAACGTTCTTAACTACAAGGTATTTTAGCAACGTTTCGTATGACAGATTTCTCTGATGGTCGCATTCTCAGCGTAATCACTCGACAAACAATTATTTTTAAAATGATACAAATAAATAAATTGAAGTAAAACATCATTTCACATCACCGTTTTGCATGAATGTGAGTTCAGACGGTGCTGCCGGAAAAGATAACATACCGCCCCAAACAAACAAAACTCACTTTGTTCAATTGCCCCTACTGTCATTAACGATTGTTTCGTAAAAAAACCAATTAATTACACGGTTTACATCTACAATTGACATAACATATAACTGTACGACACGGGCTACATGTGAATATTAATGAATTGTCCAAACATCAGCCATATAAACATTTTTAAACTCAAACGTTGCTAGTTAAACAGTACAAAATGCGTTCATAGTAGATATATTTTATATTTTGAATTTCATATGTTCGTGTTGACAGTGTACTGAACTAATAGTTTAATTTGTACAACCAATATTCAGGTATGTCAAGATGTAAATTGTTAGTGCGATATTCAATTCTGTCGAGCTGGTCTATTTTCATACTGGCGAACTTCATCACACATGACATGCACATTTGTTACCCTCATAACCTAACAGGCAGTTATATGAATGTGGACTTCAAGTATCGCTTTGATTACATAAAGAGGTTTAAAGTATAATAAACTGTAGTTATGAAAAAAACAACATAATATTTCGATTGCCTGTTCGTATTCGTATGAAATTGAACTCTCAACATAAAACCCATATATAAGGCGAGTGAAGTATTTCACATAGTTTAATGTTCTTTTACTGATTGTTGAAAAATCATAAAGATATTCGCCATTGATTTGTCAGCTTTTCTGTGTAAATTATTTCTGTAAGTGATTCCCGAATCAAAACATCGTAAAGGTTTGTACTTCAATATAGCGCAAATAAGTCTGGTTGTTTCGTTACAAAATATCTTACGTGAGGCAGTAATTCACCTAAAAATACATGCCTTCCGCTCGCATGCCTGTACCTGTCTGCCTGCTTGCATGTCTGTACCTGTCTGCCTGCTCGCATGCCTGTACCTGACTGCCTGCTTGCATGTCGCCTGTCTGCAACATTTACTTACTTGTCCGGTAAAAACATTAAAATGTAGGGTTCGCATGATACATATCTACCACTATCAAACA
>CM017572.1:14875346-14920346 GCA_007844125.1 Sinonovacula constricta
TAGGTATGTTTTCAATATTTAATAATAAACACCCATTGTTCTTGCACTTATTTTTACATTCAGTATTCTTTAACAAAATTTTAGATGTATACGTTCTTTAGCCTTTGTTTTTGAAAAACCCCAAAGTTCTGAGGAATAACACAGAATAGAACTGACAAAAGAATAAAAAAGCTGACACTGTATCTTTGGTTTTAAATTTACACCCTTACATTTGTATATGAGCATATTACATGCTTTAAGTGCATTGCCTGCAAGGTGATCTTGATTTTTGCCAACGTTTCCTGCGTAATTAAAAACTGTGCCCAAATAATTAAGGTCATTTACAACTTCAAGTTCTTCATTATTGTATGTCCATTTTTCATTTGGGTTAATTCTACCCTTCCTTCTAAACACCATAACCTTAGTCTTAGAGATATTTACAGTTAAATCCCACTTTAAACAATAGTTTTGTCAAATATCAAGCAAATGTTGCAAGTCTAATGGCGAAGAACCTAGGATAACCATGTCATCTGCAAACAATAAAATATTGGTTATAGTGCTTATTTCGTTATTCAAAGGCCTACTATTAAAAGTATAAGTATGAACATCATTAAGTTCCTTTTCTAGATCATTAATAAAAAGTGAGAAAAGTAAAGGAGACATTATCTCCCCTTGTCTAAGGCAAACAAGTATTCAAATTTTGAGTATTCAAAAAATCAGGAAGTTTACCATTTAGCTAAACATGTGATTTTACTTTATAGTACATGTCTCTAATAATGCGTAATATTTTTCCGTGTATCCCTAGATTGTAAAGCTTAAGCGATAATCCATTTCTATAAATAGAATCGAAACATTTTGTCATATCGAGAAAACATGTATTTAAACGTTTATTCTCTAATATATGCCTATGTAATGTTGACATTAATATAAAAGCAGCATCTGTAGTAGATCTGCCTGTTCTGAATCCAAATTGTGAATCAAATATTACTTGTTTGTTTTTGAAAAAAAATCTATTCTATTGTTTATAACTGATTTATAATTTATAAATAATTTGGAAAGACAACTTAGTAAGGTTATACCCCTATAATTGTTAACATCAGTTGTGCTGCCTTTCTTATTTAAAGGAACTATTATTCCTCCAGTCCATTTTCCAGGAAAATAACCAGTTTTAAATACTATATTGAATATGTCACATAGATGGCCTGCTATAGTACCAATACCTTCTTTAAAATACTCATTTAGTAAATTATCACTACCATTTGCTTTGCCAATTTTTAAAGATTTAACTGCTTTATTAATTTCAGTAATTGTAATTGCTGAAACCAAACTGTTGTCGTCTCTTTCTATAATTATAAAGTCATGGATATTACAAAAAGTTTCAGCTGCTGAGTTATTAGCATTGGAAAGGTCACTACTCAGATTTGCATTCAGTAAATTCTTCCAGTTTTATGTCTGTATCTTTTCATGCTGTTTTATTCCAAAACATTTCCAAAAATCTTTTGTTTTTTTATCTCTTAAACATTCTAGTTCCTCCAATTTTTTGTATTTATGTTTATTTCTTTTCATTTTTACCAATGTTTACCAAATAACCAATATATTTTCTTTACATTTCTGAAGAAAAAGTCTAGTTTCTGTGCTCTTAGGATTTTTCTTTTTTTGTTAAGCCTCCTTTTTTTCCTGGATCTTTTTACAATCATCATACAAAAGTCAGCATGTTTGTTAATTGATGGTTCCAAAAAATTGTTTTTTCTTTTCTTTTTGTGCTCTTTGAGAAATGATGGTTCTGTAATGTTGCAAAGAATGCTAGTAAACCTATTGATTACATGGTTCACATCTTCTCTACAACTGCAATGAATGCTGTCAATAAGATTATTAAAATCGGGAGTTTTTTTTTCAATTAGACGTTTATGGTATTGGTCCCTTAAATTGTCATCCCACTTAACCTTGGTATCTGTCGCCTCATTCCCACGTGACCTATCGTGTTTACACTGTGTGATCACTCATAACTCTTGACAGTAACGCAAGCGACACCGATCAAAAATAAGAAAATAGTTCCATAGTTATTACTTAATTGTTCGAGTTATTTAAGTGTTACATCCCAAAACATATAGAAATGAACCTCGAAACACCACATACAAAATAAACAGATTTATTTGATCAGAATCTTGACATTCATAGCCGTAAGGCAGTTACATGGAGTATTTTAATGATACAGGAGTTATTCCATCCAAGAAAATGGTTACGACGGACAATATAAATATATAATAATTAATAATTTTATGTTGTTTTTTTTATCCCAAGTGACTAATAAATAGGTTTAAGGGATCGTGTCTATATTTTCCCACATGTCAGCATAATACGTGTACACATCTGTATTATTTAATTTTGAAATATTGAAAACAACACAATTATCAAATATATACTTTGTATAATAACGAAATAATAAATAAAAAATGTAAAAGCATATCAAAATAAAATATAAAAATAAAAAAGTAAAATTATAAAACTATATAACAATAATAAAACCCCTACCTTATAATTACTCTCTAGCAGTTGAATTTCCTTATCGATAACACCACTGTCCGTGTTATACCGAGCGTGCGATGGTCCTATACACACTAGCATCACACTCAACAAAGCCCAACAAGCCCAGCGGTCGGACCTTCTCATGGGCAGAACCCGTGACATGCTCCTTTAACCTACTTTGCACGAGCAGAGTTAGTTTTACGTGATTGGTTCGCTGTCAGAAAAGTTGTTGTGACTGTTAAAGCAAATTTTCTGAAATGTAATAGATAAATTACAAATCATCCATTTCATAATTTGACATGAGTAGATATCGACAGAAAGTTTTGAAACATTGATTTTCATTATTTAAAACATTGATTTTCATTATTTAAAATCTGACTGTATCTTATGAACACATGGACAGAATTCGACCGTTTACCAAATGCGTCTACTATAATGAACATTGCAGCAAATTAAATGAAATAAAACGAACTTGGATTAAAGAAAAAAATGAAATAAACTGAGATGAACTAGAATATATAAAGTGATTATTTTTAAATGACGTTTCTCAACAGTTACAGCATGCTCGGACATACTATAATTATTTAATTAGACATATTTAACGTAAAACTGGACCCATTTTCACTGGTAGATATTTAAGTTAGTTAATTACATATTTATATATGTTCCTGTTCACACATATTTTATACTAATAAGGAATTTATTTATTTTTTTTAGAACAATCCCGTTAATGATAACTTACACGCCACTGTGTGTTTATTTCGCGCAGAATATAACTTAATCTTGATCCAATCTTCTCCATAGCGTTGACTCTACGTATATTTATAGCTGTATATATAAGCCCCATATAACATAAGTTGCACAGTTTAAGAACGAGGCAATAATTGTGAATATTATGGAAAGTTTATTATTTTTAAACATTTGATCAATTAATAAGTTACCAAAATGTCTTAATAGTTATTCAGTTTGTCGAAATAGCATTTTTAGTGTTTGAAAATGTGAAAAGACAACAACAAAAACAAAAACGAATCAAACAAAAACAACTAAATAAAAAAGAACAAAGTATAGGCAAACCTTATCTAATGATGTTTATGTCAATGTTTTATCCACTGCCAAATGTGCCTTTTCAATAAAAATATCTCCGTGCGCTGACAGCTTTTATACGCATTGAGTGTACTTCCTCATTTGGTCTTAACCAATGAAACGTAACCCAAATAGATCCCGCTTACACGGTGTTGTAAGAGTACCAGAGGGAACAGTATTAATTCTATCTTTTCTAAAACACTCATACTCAAATAAAGATACATATATTAGAGAAAACCAAAACATCTTAAAATAGGCACTTTGCCGAAAATTTGATTATGCGAGAAAAATCCCGTTTAGTTTACCACCCCACTCAGACTTTTTCAAGGGTACCAAAATGTTCCTTTGTCGTTAGTGTCTAGAAACAGAATCTCCTCTGTACTAAAACTCATCTGGGATAAATGAAAACTAATGGTTTCCATGGTTACCATCATGAAAATTATAGAAGTATATGTTAAGAAAAATTCTAATAACCTTTTCAAAAATGTTAAGAAAAATATTCAAGTGATACTCAATTAAAGGTCTATAATTGACCATAATGGCCATGTGTCAATTATGCAAATTAGCCTTGATAAATATTGATAAATTTTTGAACTGCCGTTTTATAAGTTCGAGCTGTTGTGAAGGTATTATTTTACGTATTTATTTTATTAACATAACATTTCCCACAATATACTATTGTGCGTTCATAAGATTTTTATGAGTTTTCCCTGTTATTGCTTGAACTTAGAATACACATGTGAGAATCAGTGTCATGCACACAAAGGCTACTGTTGTTTTCCTCAGTTATATTTGTTCTTATATCTTTTTGCTTGAAACACTATTAGGGCTGGGTATGTTCATGTAACTGTTACTGTTCTTTGTATACGCACCTTTGCTACGAAATTATGGAGTATAATAACTAAATTAGGTATTTCTGTTATATATATAAATATACCTAATAAGACATAAATTTGGCCAAAATAGCTTTCAAATGTGTACATCATCGTTAGTTTGAAATTATATACCAAAATACTATTGGCGTTTTGAATTTATGATCACTATTGCTTCATTTGCTGTCATTTCTTCCAAAATTGTCTTATAAAACGACGTGTGTTGTATGCTGGTGTACATGACATACTGAAAAAGCATGTTGTTTACTTTTATTTTAATGTTATTTCCTCAGACTGATGTGCAGTATACTAATTTTACAATTTAAACGCACAAATACGGTGTCAGTATCCTCCATAGAAGTCGTGAGGAGGGTGGGGGGAGTTGAGGGGAGGGAAGTATGCCCTCGGCAGTCCCCTAGCTAGTTGCGTACACATAACATCATATTGTGCCTAGCTACGGTCCCTGCCTGTGATTCAAAAGACATGGCAGGTGAGTTAGTCACTAAGCGTACATATAGCTTGATGTACATACGGTTAAAAGTAGTCAGGTAGAGGTCATCACTTTACTTTACAATTTATGTGAAGTGTTTTTTCTAAACTCTGTAAAAGTTTTTAGCTCATATTTTTTTTCAACGAAATCCCAAACAATGTACGTTTCCAATAAAGGAAGTCAATACATGTACACGTAGCACTTCCTCTTTTAAAACGCAGTTTGTTCTCATTAACCTATATTGTATACACGTATAACCCGTTGTAAATTTAAAGGACAATTCCTCAATTCCATGAATACCTTACAAGATGTATGACACTCAAACCTAGGTGCAGATAGATCATTTGATAATCGATGTGACTAGATTGATCTGGGTCTACACTAAAGTCTGGTCGGATTAAGCTTACAAATAGCAGGCTAGGAGAGGGGGGAGGGAGAGAGAGAGAGAGAGGGGGGGAGGGAGAGAGAAAGAGAGAAAGAGAGAAAGAGAGAGAGAGAGAGAGAGAGAGAGAGAGAGAGAGAGAGGCGGGTTAAGGTGTGCTGAGAAGGGTATGTGTTATGATAATGTTTACTCTCAATACAACACAATACAAACTCTGCCTGCTATTATCGTATTCAAATAAATATAATGATGGCCCCTTGGCTCCTAGTTTGAATTCTGGGAGATGTCTGATCAGGATCTACAATGTCTTTAGTACAAGGTATAGTAACATTTCGTGTAATATGTATTATATTTAAGCAAAATTGTACGAATTGAACTTTTAACAAAATGCAGCAATGTAAGGGTGTAAACTAACTCTGTAAATAGGTGTACATGTACATAACACATCGGCCGTTAATACTGTCTGTTCAGACTATTAGGTCACCAATGAATGCGCCGGATTCAATAAAAGGTGTCCGATTTCAATTGAATGGTGTACCTTTTCTCTGAAAATGACATCGGATTGAATATACATGCTTGCTATAGACATAAATAATCGTTTACTGAATAGATTTTCAGCTAATTGCGAATTCATAGAAATACTTGGGCCATTCTCTACATAAGATTAACTGTTGAATTCACCTATATGATTGATCTAATAGGCGACCCGCTGGAGCGCGACGCCTGTATATGCAATGCTTACTGAAATTTGCACATAGGGAAAATTTGTTTTGCGGACTTTCTAAACCTGATTTAATACGGGTCCGAATTCGGTAAACGGCGTTCCATTTTATTTATTTATTTTTATATTTATTTATTTTTGTGTGTCTGTATCGTTCAAATTAACTTAGAAAATAAACAATAAGATAACGAGAAAGGAAAAACAACAACAACAACAACACCATATTACGTTCGAGAAAAATACTATCTGAACAATAATTATCTGTGTAATGTGAAGCTGCTGCACATGTGCACTTTCTGCTTGCATGCTTTAGTTTTATAGTTAATTATTATAAATTTGCATTTTCTTCGACATATGTAACATCTGAAAACCTATTAAATGGTGTCGGATTTTGCTTTTTCTTTTCTTTTAAACCATTCTATCAGAATAAAGGTTATACATACTTTTCTCGGGATTTATAGTATACTGAAAACTTTCAAATAAAAACCATAACGTTTCAAACGTATTTGTTACTTGCTCACCTATTGCTTAAGTCTATGTACGTCTTCCACTTTTTGTGTCGCCTTTGATGTTTCGCATCAACGACTTTTTTTGCATTAACTTATTGGGTCGGCGAGAGAAGTCGGCCCTATATGTATATCGCCGAGAACGGCAACCCTTTATTTATAGTTGGTTTAGAAAATGCTTTCACTGCTTTAAGAAGCGATCGTATATCTAAAACGGAAATTATTATTCTGTTTTAGCTGTTAAAGAATACATCGTTACATTTATACTAAAGTGTTCTGTTTCTTTTGTTGTGAAACGAAATACCACATAAACAAAAACAAACGTAGTAAACTTTTACGCATATCGGTTGTCAAATTCTTATTTCAAATTGCAGGACTGCACCAATTTGACTAAAAACTCCTCAGTGCCATATTCATGATTAAGTATTTCTTCGCATACAAGATTGTTTTCTTTTTTAATAATCAGTAATTACAGTTTTGGTCTTTTTACAACCCAACAAAAAGCATTTGTGGTCGAATCGCGCAGTAACAGCTTGGTGAATATTACAACAATTAGTGGCGTGCTTGGTTTAGATTTTAACAGACTGATCTAATCATCAACACATTTGCTCGAACACTTTGATGGACATATCATACATATGTATAATATTTGCTCGGTACTCAAGGTTTGTTAAGATTTAGAATTCATGATTGTAATTTTCTCTGCTATAAATAGATACCGACGTGAGAGTGGATAATCCGGATGATGATATAACGTAATCCTAAAAGTGAGTTGTCACGTGGTTTTCCAGTTAAAAATAGCTATCTAAGCAGCGTGGTTCAAATAGAAAATACCTGTTTGCAATGAGGAATGGGGATGTATGTTTCACTGTTCAAACTGATCTAGAACATCAATAAGCTGCATTTTGCAAGATATTTTCAGGTAACAATGACTAATTTGGTTGTTTGAAGAGAAATAGTTTGGTCTAATCTGTCCGATAGCACCTTTAACAAATAAAAATATTAAAATAAGAAACATCAGAAAAATAATCCTTCTTAATCTCGTATAAGTGATACATATACATGTAAAGAACTAATTATGAAAGTGAATATGCAGAAAGAAAAACATATAACCCATAATTCAGAATTTCAAAGCAGTTTAAGACGTTCTAGGGGTACTTTTCATTTGGATGTGCTGCATTGTACTTGCTCTAAGGGGCACCTGTGGCGTAATGGAGTCACCGACCTCCTGTGACTGCTTAGCCTCCCTACGCGTGAGTTCAAGGCATTTTTCCAAGAATCGGGTACTTTACCGGAAATCCAAATTTCATTAAGCATTAAGGATTGACAGAAGTAAGTTTAGAGATCGATTTGGTAAATGTTTTAAAAATTGGTACGGTATGTCGTCTGGACCAGCAGCGGTATCATGCGCTTTACTTAGAGCGTCTTTAAGCTATTTCAAGGAAAAAAATTGATTGTAAGTTTCAAAGTTATTATAAGATTTAAAATTAAGCTTTTCCCTTTCAGCAGATTATTTAAAGGTTAGAAATCGAGGCGTGTAGTTTGTCGATGAGAAGTTTTGGGTAAAATTCTGCCAATGTGTTCGAAATGTTTTGTTTATTTGTTATCACAGTGCAATTTGTTTTAAGGTGGTTATCAGTTGAATATGACGGTTTACCGCTAATCTTTTTAATAGCTGACCAAACGTTTTTGATGGAAGTCTTGCCAATTATTTTTTGAAACATGCTTTTGACAAGATGTTATTTTGTCATGTTTAATAGTCCTGCGATTTTTAGCCTGTATTTTTTATGGTTATTAAGATTTGTATCGGTAGGTCGAACATCAAATTGCTTTAATGCCGCTCTACGTTTACGGATAGACTTTTACACTCTTCATTAAACCAAGGCTTATTATGTTTTGATTTAGTCGAGGTCTTAGTTATACACCTTTCTGCTATATTGTGCAAAGTGTTTGAAAATGCGACAATTTTGTCATCTACATTTTCTATTGAAGTTAGGCCAAGTTCTGCAGAACAAAGTGCTGAGAACAGATCCAAGTTTGCTCTGTCCATCTTTCAACGAGGATTATCGTCGCCTAATGGCGAAGTATAGTTTGTAAGGATTACAGGAAAGTGATCATGTACATCCCAAGTGTAATCTAAATATACAGAGGGGTGATACAATGTTAGGTCTAACGATGAATACTGCCTAGTTGCGGAGGTGCAAGTATATTGGCTTTTTATTATTGACCAGACATATATCATTATGGGCAATAAGGTGTTCTATCGTCTTGCCCATATTATTAAAGTCGCAACACCCCCATAGCGGGTTATGACCATTAAAGTCTCCAACGAGTATATATCGTGTAGACAGTTGGTTAATATAAAATTATCTAAATCATCTTTAGATACATTTGAAATCGGTGGAAGATAAACAGAGCAAATAGTTACACCTTTATGTAGGGTTACACAAATAGCAACAGCTTGTATGTTTGTGTCAAGTGTATATGATTATAACAAGTGCAGCCCTTAAAATCAAATTTATCAGAGTCTTTAAGAAAGGTTTCCTGAAGACAAAGCACCGCAGGATTTAGCGTAGATAATAGAATAATTATTTCACTGTAATTGGCCTTAAGACCTCGACAGTTCCACTGAATGATTCTATTTTCATGGGATAGTTCAACTTACTTTTTGTAGACCATATTTTATGGTGCTTTAACAGGTGACCTTGGTGATTTTCTATTGTCCAACGAAGACTCCATTAAACACTCAAATTTGTTTTGATGGGTGTTTATCACACGAGTGTTTGGAGCAGTGAGAGGACTCTGTCCTCTCCTCTGCCCCGAATGTCCAGGAGTCTCCTTTGAGGAGACCTGGTTCTTTGCTGCAGGCTTGTTTTGTGTATTTACATTATTCTTCACAGAATGCCTTGAAGAGCAAGTGTTTTTGGCCGAGGGAGAAGTCTTAGAAGATTCCGATACCTTGTATTTGGAAGGAATGATGACTTTGTCAGAAGTTTGGTCACCAGTCGGGACCTCATACTGGGTGAAATTGTCCTTGTGCTCTGAGATGCTTTTTTGGATGTTGAGGCATATGTTGCGCCACTAGCAGGAGTTGCCTGGTCTTTTGCCAACTTTCTGGCTTCTGGAAAGGAGATGTTATTTGTGTACTTTTTTGAGTACTTCCTTTTCTATGTTCCAGGCAGGGCAATCCCTGGATTTGGTCTTATGTGGTCCAGCACAATTAACACATTTAAGTGTGTTGGGACATACGTCTTCTCTGTGCTGGGTGGACATTTCACCGCAACGTGGGCAATGGTCGTCGTCCTTGCACTGGGACTCGTGGTTGCCAAACTTCTGACAATGAAAACACCTAAATGGATTGGGAATGTACACCTGCACTTTTACGTTGAGGTAACCGACCTTCATCGAAGTAGGGAGTGATGGGTTGGCGAAAGTTAAAACAAACGTATTTGTCGGAACTCGCCGACCGTCCCTCAGAAATGAAATCCTGCGGACACCATACACCTCCTGTGGCGTGAGTTCCCTACGAATATCCTCCTCAGAGACACCAGCAAGGTCAGGACATCGAATAGCTCCTTTCGACGAGTTCAGAGAATATTGGGGGTAATTTTTTACTTTTAAGGAACAGAAGTCAGTAAGTTTAAGAATTTCATCGGAGTAAGTTTTACGATCAGTTTCAATTAGTAAGCAGTCATTTTTTACCTTTGATGGAGTTTTCTATGACAAAAGGGGATCCTTTGGTTGTCGTTATTTTTCTGTCGATTCAACAAGAATGAAGCGAGAAAATCACATGCTTGTCGGTGTTTCGGTATCAGAATCTTCTGACGATATGGTAGGGATCGGGTCTTTGCATTTACGTTTGAGTTCCATGAGAGATTATTATAATCATTCCGCATCCTGGGTCACCACCGACCGCGGAACCCAACAAGGGGGCGTCTTTTGGGAGTGGATCTCCGATCTCCCAACGCCAGTAATACCAGGATGCGATACTCCGACATGAAATATACTACAAAGCATACAAAATGCCAGATTGATCCGTAAGAGGGTGGGGTTGGGTTGGGGGTGTGGGGGTCGACCGGCAGCTGGGTTATAGTTAATATGGGAAAATAGCTAACCCAGCATCGGCCGAGGGGTTAGCCGATTGGGGATACAGGACTCATAATACAATATATGTATGGTATTACTGTTAGTCTGTGTTCTGTTTTAATTTTTGTCAATTTATTTGATAACAGAAACCATAAATATAGAGGAACAATTAAAACATTAAGTTACGAACCTAAGATTAAAGCGAAGTACTAAATAAATTAAACACGATAACCACTATACGATAGATAAGGCTAGCGTACACATTGTAGCTGACAGCGGTTGATGACGAATAGATAGTAACAAAACTTTAATAGTCATTCATAATTACTTATTATAAAGCTGTCGGGCTACAAGATAATGAGAAACTTCTGACTCAACCAAAGGATGTGCCTTTTTTCCGATTGAGTCGTCATTTAATTTAAATATAAAATATTAGGCTGGAAATTGTCGTTTCATCATTAATTATATAAGTTTAGGCTGACAATGTTCCTTGGGTCGTCGATTTAATTTTTATAATAGTCAGAGTTAAAACTAAAAATGAAAGCGCACACTTGCATGGACGCGTGTGCGCGTTCGTGAGTGCGCGAGCGTGTGTAAATGAAGAGAGATAAGTGCGAAGAACTCCCGAGTTGTTAACTCCTTGTAAGTGCCCTTATCTTGAACACAGCTGCTATGTTTATTCATCAAACACTATGGTGTTCGCACACAACCTGAAGCCTATGCATATTTTCATCACTTACTTTTCGTTCATATAGACAACTCTCGTTAACAATATAACTAAGGCACACGGAGTTATCTAGCTTTGACCAGTTTTATCTTTCAATACAGTATAACTCCTCCATTTTCCAAACTAACAAACCTTCCTTTTCAAATAATAAATCACTATATATTGAGTTTACATTTCATATCACTACAAATTCCCCAAAACTTCCATTCAACTAATCCTATACAATCAAAAACTCACTTAAGTAATAATAAATGTTATAAGCTCACAAACAAAACAAATGGTTAACAGAGCTGTTGTTCATTTTCACTAACACATAATACATCAAACCATAATTTATTGGCAAATCGACATGTAAGTCTTTGGCCATTTACAAAGTAGAGATCATGATAAAGACGCAATTACAAGTAAAAAACATATAACAAAGAACAGAAATTAAAGAATAAAAATGATGATAGAAACAGTTATTAATGACAGGGTATCACTAAACTTTTACCAAAACACGTCTGATAATTAAAAATAAATCATTTGCAACGTGTATTATTAAAGTTATATTTGAACACAATGTGCTTAAGCTGTATTGAGAAAATTATTTCTCATTTTAAAAGCATGCATTAAGAATGTTGAGAAATTTAACAATTTTAATTCATTTGTATGAGAAATGATTTTTATAAATTTATATATATTAGGCCAAGGTGTATGGCCTAAATATTTAATTATAATGTCATTATATTTGGGACAACACATAAGAAAATGATACTCTGATTCGATTTGATTCATGTTGCATAGTTTACAAATTCTGTTTTCACGAGGAACGTTGTTGAACATACCAGTTTCTATTTCTAAAGAATGTGAGCTTAGTCTGAACCAACATGGTTTGCTTACGTAACTTTCCATTTCGAATAAATTTGAGATGATTCTCAAAACAAAAATCAACTTTATATTTTGAAAAAAAGTATAGACATCTTGGACTATTTGAGATAAAAACTCTCCAATCTTGAATATATTGGTCACGCAGTGTTTTTTTCTCAATAACATAAGAAGAACATGTAAGAAACATGTGGAGGAAGAGTTACTGTACGTAGTGATCGATGATAGAGTGTATCTTAGTAGACCAACAGCTACCTGAAACTAACTTATGCTGATCAACCTAACATGAGTATATAGGGGATATGTTTACACTGTTGAGTATTTTAGGCAAAATTGTATTGCCCTTTTTTTGCAAATAAGACTAATGGGGAAACGCCCGGGTTCACCATAGCTCACAGAGGTATTTGTCTGTGTTTTCACTCCAAGTACATATTAAGAAAAGTGAAGGTGTATAGAGTCTATTTCTTTGCAACAATAAAATCCCCATAGATATATTAGAGAATAGGTGCAATCATAGTTTCGACTATTTTAAACTTAGTTTTGATGACAAAGTTTGATTTATTAAACAGATACAGCATACTATTATAGGCTCTCAGTGCTTGATAGCATGTGATACTGTGCCAGTATATTTAAATTTCATGCCAAGGTAATTAAAATCTTCAACCATTTTAATTGTTTCATTGTGTATGTGTATGTCAGGATGTTTTTGTTTTTTCTTTTAAAAAACTCATATTTTGGTTTTCTGTACGTTTATTTTCAAACCCAATTTACATGCATAATCAACAATATTATTGAGTTGATTTTGTAGACTGTCGTGACTTGTAGTAAAAACAACAATATCATCAGCAAAGTGTTTAAGATATAAACTTAATAAATCAGTCAAAGTATTAAAGTCAATACAGGACTTAATATCGTCGATGAAAAATAATAGTGGCGACAAGGGTTCACCTTGTTGCAGTCCAATGGACACATTAATGAACTCATACATATAAGAAGGATATCTCGTAGAGGCATTACTGTTAGGTAATTTAAAACATGATTTTACAACTCTATACATGATTATGGTAACCGATTTACAACAAACGTCAACTTCTATCAATTTACTCCAGAAAGGGTCGTAAATAATTGTATCAAACGCATGCTCATAGTCAATGAACGCACACCATAATTTACCTTGTTTTGACAATACCTTTTGCATAATGTATACTAGTGTGTAGTATAAACACGGCATCGCTTATCCCGAAATCCAAATTGCGATTGTGAGAACACGCAAATATGTTCTGCCCATTTATCAAGTCTGTTGCGCAGAGTTATGGAGAATATTTTTGACAACGTATTTATTATAGTTATACCTTTATAATTAGCTGAATTTTTCCTATCACCTTTTTGTGTACATAGGGACTTTTATGCCTCTAACCCATGATTCAGAGAACATGCCCTTCTAAAAAAATACGTTAAATATCGTACATAGAAATGGCGAGATAAAGTCCTTAGCACCAATGAAAAAATATGCAGCTATGCTTTCAAGATCACTGCTCTTGTTGCGTTTCAGGAATGTTATCGTTTTCTGTATTTCAATGACAGTAAATGGAATATCATGCTAGTCTACATACAGTGTGTCCTCCCGAGAGGTGTTTTCGTAGTGATTAGGACACAACTAAGACTCGGACCTATTGCCCATTTTAGAGAAATGTTCAAAAAGCTTTTCTAGTTCAATATCCGCAATATTATTATCATTGTTTCTTTTGAATTTATTTATATACGCCCACAATTGTCTAGGAAAGTTTTTTACTTTCACTAGGCTGCATCTTTAACACTCTCTAAGCATTTAGAAATGCATTTTTAGCTTCTCAACATGTATTATCGAACAACGGAGAAGTTCGATTTTGTTTATTTTTTTCTTTTTGACGTGTTTTTCTGCCAAAGCAGTTTATTTGTAATTTGGGTTTTACGGCACACCGACACTTTATAGGTCATAAGGTGCCGAAGCAGGTTATTGAAATTTTGTGTATCAAAGTTGATATTGAATTTATACAGTTGTTGATTTCTATTTCATTACTGGTCAACTTACAAGTAATATGTTCAAATGATGATTTTGATTCACTTAATAAATTTGTAAATTGTGCGTTTTGTGCAGGTTTTTTTCTAAAGACAGAGGTAAACGTCCTGGTTCGTGTCGCCATTCAGTATAGCAAGATTGTTTTCTTTACATAAGTAAAGCAGTTGGACGCCAAAATTATTCACGTACAGGTCATGGGTATAACGGACAGGTAAGACTTGCACCTCGTTGGACGGTAGCTCGACAAACTGGTTAAGCTGAATATTTTCAATATAGTCTAGCCTATTTTCAGTTCTAACGTTAAAACCGCCAGTTAAGTAAATATCACCAGTCAGCGTATTTTCTTATATCGGTACTTAGACGATCAAGAGGTGCAAAATTAAATAGGTTAGAGTTACATTTTTAAATAACTTAGAGTCTTCTGGTGTATTTGTCAGCATTATGCACACAAATCTCTTGTTTGATTTTAAACCAAACAATACCATTTTGATTCAAGCTAACCAGTTCAATCATGTTAAAGTACTCCGATTTATAGTACACGGACACGCCGGCACTACAGCGTTTGGCATGTGTGTTTGCACGTGGTCTCGGACAGTCAATGGATGCGTAACCTGCTATGCTTACGTTGGATGTAGTTGTGCTCCATGTTTCTGTGGAAAGGAGGAAATCATATTTAGAAACAAAAGTTATAAAGTCACTGTCAGTTAGTTTTGATTTTATACCCTGGACATTCCATAGAAGAAACGACAACTGCTTCGGGATGACGTCCTATGCATCGTATCCGGAGCTAGATACTGTGTCGGTAGTGTACACATGGCCATTTATACGGCCGTTTGTCGTAGATCAGTGAAGCGGATGCACCTGCATCCCTGGCCTTTTTAAGTGCTGGTATGAGACGTTTACGCCTGTCTTGGATGGTTTAAGTTAGCTAATCAGCCACACGGATAGCATCATCGCGGACATCAAAGGCTTTTTGTTTAGCAAGCAGTTTGTGTGCTGTGCGAGTGTAGTTTACAACGATCGGAGGGGTTTTGTCGCGTGAGTACTGGCCAATACGATGTCCTCTGTCGATGGATAGACGATCAGCATCGGGTATGTTTAATTTTTCACTACAGAATCGTGTGACAATGTCACCACAGTTTTCAGTTTTTCTGCCATTAGAAGTCGTCTGCAAAAGCAAAAAAGAGTAGGTTGTCCATGATAGATCGGGACTGGAGGTCAATGAGCCCTTCCTCTAAGTTGGTCGTGACCTTCCGTATACGGTCATACTCGGTTGTTATCTTGTTTAGACGATCTATCTGACCATTCAGTGCGGAGTCCATATTCTTTTGCTTTTCAAGAATGTCTTGACAAATGTTAGAGTCTCCTTCTGTGCTTACTTCAATGCCGCTCAGATTTTAGTTTGTTTCACGGCTAGCTTTTTCGAGGTGACTGATTCGAGTGTCAAGAGATGACATTTTGTGTGACAAATCAGACATTTGTTTCTCGATATTATCAAGTTTTACTAGTCTCCAGGGCGTTGAGCTTGTCAATTATAATGGATTGAAATGTAACATTATTGGTCGATTGGCTCTGGGACACAGGTTGAGATCCGATGTTGGGTGGGGTATTGAAGCCGAAAGTGTGGGTGGGTTATATAGTGGAATCAGCTGAGACATGTTGCAAGATTACGGTGACGAAATCTGATTTAGCTGGCTCATAATGGCAAAAGAATTGTCAACATCGCTAGTTCTATTCGATCTCTTGTCACTAAAGTCACTAACCACATCGGGAGAACTTTCAGACTTTGTCCGCTTTTTGGCGCCTTTAGATTTACCTATCTAACAATAACAGACAAATGTCTGATATCCAAAAACACACAAAAGACGCAGAAAAGACTCAAAACCAACACAAGTCCTGTTGCACAGTAACTCACGAAAATAATTAATCACTTAGTAAACCCTTTATAATTTAGATTTTTGTTTAAATTTTAAAAGTTCTTCGCAAATGTTTTATCTGAGAAAAATTACACAGCCGCCATTATCCCACGCATGCAAGTAACAAAACGCTCTAATTAACACACACTGAATGGTTGGGATAGGATGACGTTCCCTTATAATTGCCTCATTAGCCTGCGGCACGTCACCACGTAGCCTAATGTCACCCGAAGGCTTTGGAACAACTTCTAATACTTCGACCTCATCTTACCTGTCACTTTTTTTCAAACTTAATTGTATGATGTACAATTTATGAGCAACTAGACTAACATTCTCATCAATATGTAATTTCAAATCAATATCCTTTTTTAATTTAGCATTTACTTTGAAACATTCGGGATACTCAGCTTTGATATTGTCACTTACTGTATCAACAGTGTTGTCCAAACCTTGTTCTAAAACGCCTAATTTTATAGCTGTGATATCTAAAGCTGGTTCATTGTTCTTTATCACTTACAGTGTTTCTTTCGAAACTAATTTGTCTTCCTTATTTAGATACGTCAGCTACAAATCCACCTAACAAATATAATGTATGTTTGCTCCCATACGAAAATAATTTCTTTTGAATGACATTTAAATTTCTTTTCTTTCTTCACAAGTTACCATATCTCTTTATCTATATTATTTGCTGCTTATCCACTTTCTATGAGGTTTAAAGGTATTGCCCCTACTTTAATATCACATTTCGACAAATCATTTGCTCCTACAGTGAATACAAACAAATTCTTGTTGGGTTCACGTGCAAATCCATTTTACCAATTCTCTACGTGTTCATTGCAGCTGCTACTGCTACTACTTCTACTGCTGCTACTGTTTCTACTACTACTACTACTACTACTACTACTACTACTACTACTACAAACTATTACTACAACTACTACTACTCCTGCTGCTGCTACTACTACTACTACCACTACTACTGCTGCTACTACTACTACTTCTACCACTGTTTCTACTACTACTACTACTACTACTACTACTACTACTACTCCTGCTGCTGCTACTACTACTATTACCACTACAACTGCTGCTACTACTACTACTTCAACTACCACTGTTTCTACTACTACTACTATTACTACTATTACTACTATTATTATTGCTATTACTACTACTACTACTACTACTACTATTACTACTACTATTTTAGATCCAGCTGTACATATATATATATAAATATATATATATATTTGAAACAAGGAAAAACTTATAAACTAAAAGGAAGAAATCAGCGAAAGTAATTTGTTCTTAAGACGTTGGCTTCCAGGTTAAGGTCCCTGCTTTAAGAGTGGATTTAAATACCCCACCCATCCCTTCCATAAACAGGCCCTATTATCGTTCAAACTATGAGAGTACCAATTTCTTAAATTTCGAAGCTCTTTTCTGGGAAGTTAATTTTGACAGTTTGAAATGGTAACATTTGTCAAAGACGGCGCTTAACTTGAGCAAATTGGCCCCGTCTGCTTTCACAATGGTAAACATGTTAAATGCTTTACGGAAGAAAAGACGTTGAAAGGAAATAAAAAAGCATTTGCTACTCGACTTTTTAATAGCGGCTGTACTTAAACATTTGCCAAACGGAATACCAAACAAAATTTAAATTTTACTTATTGATAAACAAATGCTATCATCTACTCCATTTGTAATATATATTATAGCAGTTAATATTATAAGTTGGTGTAATTTAGAGTTGAGGCTGAGTTATATAGTCAGGTCAGTCCTTTTCTATAAATTACATTGAGTTGTTGCTTGTTTTTGCAAAAGAAAATATCGCTGGCAGTACTTTTAATGGACATGGCATGATTGAGCAGAGGAAAAAGAAGGAGAATGAGGCAGCAAAGCAGAAGCTGGAGGGTGCTGAGAAGAAAACCTAAGTCTTGATCCACACCTCAATACAGTGATAGAGCAGCAGTCAAAGGATGTAGAAATATGGAACAATTCACTGCCTTTAAATAGAGCCACGACGAAGATTGCCGAAGTTTATCTATCGATAACAAGTGATTCATGGTCTGTTCCTATCCTTATACAAGTTATATACTGTTACAATACACACTTTATGTGGTAAATCATATAGAGTAAAATATAATGGGTATAAATATTTAATATTATATTTACTCTACTTCGCGTATTTCCGGCAAAATTCGACTTGCAGCTAGTTGAGGGTATAAGTTTAAACTTACATGTGAGATAGTAAAGCGCTATCGCTGATATCGTAGATTATGATTATTGTTGACGCTGCTGTTAATTAAATAACAACCAATGCCCATCCCAGTATTGTTGTAATTTTGATTTTTTGTTACTAATGGTAATTTCAAATAATGATAATGATAATGATATAATATTTATATAATAATCGAATTATAATGAGGTTGTTGTTGATGATCATTACGATGATGATAATGACAATGACGACGACGATGACGACGATGATGATGATGAAGATGAGGTAGATGATGAAGATGAGGTGGATGATGATGATGGGGAGGATGGGGATGATGATGATAATGACAATGACGACGACGATGACGATGATGATGATGATAAAGATGAGGTAGATGATGATGATGGGGAGGATGAGGAGGATGATGATGATAGGAACTAGCAGAACAACTTGTTCAACCAAGTCAGAATAGGCAATATCGCGATCAGAAATTGTTCTCCCGATGCTAAAACCGATGCTGTCTGTGAGAAGATCTTCGAGGCCATAAAAGTTTAGAACCCTTAGTGACCCCGCACACCTAAAGGAGAGACAACAGCCAGGCGCAGAGGTTATCGTTGGACGAGTTCTGCGACTCAGTAGGAGAAACACGACCTCGTGTTCATCCAGACAGCAGATATCGCCAAATTGGCTTCTCTCATGGATTTCATTCCGCTCAATTTTACTTTCTACACAAAATAACAGCGACATAGCACCCCACTCTCCTTTCAGTGCTCAGTATTTTGGTGGAAACATATTCGGATGTTTCGCCACACGTATTTCACTTCGCTTCTTATACATGTTCTAATTTACTGTTAGTACTCAGCTGCATGTACATATTGGAGTAATAGTGTTGGAGGTTGGCTGCCATCAAGATTTTCAGCAACATTAATATCAGGTATCAATATTTATAACCGGTTTATTAGCGCACGCCCTAGCGCACGTAATATTTTGGAACACTATCGTTATACAAATTACTGGTTTAGGAAAAATGCCATGTGGCTAATAACTTCATATTTTAACTATGGTTTTCGGCAGTTTGGACTGTTCATTTATGCACCAGATCTGTGTGAACAGTGAAGTATAAATCCCCACTTGTCATTACAAGCACGTTTTTTCTATCTGAGCCACGCTGCAGAGATAGCGATTTTCATACTACTATAAATAAATAAATATATATATATATATATATATATATATATATATATATATATATATATATATATATATATACCAAAAGGTATGCCGAAATCTATTCCTTGTGCATTTGGAAACGCTTAGGAACAAACAAAGCAGTTTACCGAAAAGCCAGACATTAATGACGTCGAAGACGTCATGTGACTTTATACTATTACTATAGCGATCTTTACAACGCGGCGCAGGGAGGACAAGTTAAGCTGTGCTTATCTTGGATTAATTGGTACCTCATTACGATAGTTGGTACCTCATTACGATAGTTGGTACCTCATTACGATAGTTGGTTCAGGTTTATTCCAGCGATGCGGTTCTTTTTAAACAATGGCTATTAGATTGCACTTTTATGAGTGGATGTAACCAGTCGAGAAAAGCTTGATTAAACGAAAACACCAAACGACAGATCAATCAATAAACATGATGAAAACTATAAGACTATCCGATTTCTTTCATAGAACCTTCAGACAAGATTGACTAATGCACGCTTCCCGACATTATTGTAACTGCTGCTTGCAACCTTGGCCTTCAATGCATGTACGCTAATGATGCACGCAACACATTGTCTTGATGTCATGATCCCTTCTTCCAAATACAATGATTATTCTTTTTTTTAACTTTCAATCAGAGAACGCAACAAACAAGCAGACTTTTGAGACATTACATAATACAAAGTCAATGGAGTTACGCTCTAAACATTCATACAATCTGGAGAGCATTACACTAACCCAGTCAATTCTAGCCTTCTCTTTCAATAAAGTTGCTCGTCACAATTATGGTCGAGTTGGCGATGTCCAGCTGATTATTGTGTAGGAAGTCTCCATACATGTCTCTAGGTAGAACCACCGGCGCAACGCCGGCGGCCAGCTGGAGAACGTTCCCACATGAACAGGTACCCCGACCAAGACTAGAAAACATGCTGTGAGAGACTAAGTCTGTTTTGTTAACACGTTTGTATATATAAGCCGTTGATGAAACCCCCTGCTTCCGCACTCCTAATGTTATCTGCCTCAAAATCAAACATAAGTCGTAATTAATAATTTTTGAAGGCGAAATGGAGATTTGCCATTAAAACAGAAAGAGGTTACATATTCTTTAAACCCTGACACTCCCTTTAATGCCTTTATGATTGATGATATTTTACGACACATTCCATCCATAAACAGACATCGTTTTCGCTGAAAACTGTGGAAATAGCAATTTGGACAATTTAAAGGCACTCTTCTCAGACACTTAGTTTGGACTATTGAAAGTAATTATGTTTAAAATTCGGATAACTTAAGGAGGCTAAATTGGTCCCAAATGCATCAAAGCGGTTCTAGGCGGTAAACAAGTTTAAGGATTTACCAAAGAAAACGCGTTCAAAAGGGAAACAAGAAAGAGCTAGGATGTGAGAATTAAAGGCGTAGTATAGAGCATGCACTTTAAACAACAAGATGCCTATTCTGGGAACTAAACACTCTCTTACACTATCGATTAATTGCATAAACATTTGACAATAACGAACCATAACTCTGATGAGAAATAGAGAATTTATGTGGTGTAGTGGTAGAGTCACTGATTTGTAATTCCTCTAACCGCTAAGCCACTCACCGCGTGGGTTCGAGTCTCTTTGGTGCGAAGGACTTGATGTGGGAAGGTTTTCCAGTTGACTTGCGGTGCGCCGGTGGTTCTACGAAGACATGAGTCTGGGATCTACCTCAACCAAAAAAGCTGGACGTTGCTATAATGATCATAAATGGTCGCTGCAATGTATTAAAAAAACACGCAAAAAACAACAACAAAAAACACACACAACAAAAAACAAAGCAAAATCTCAGTTAAAAAGGTCACAACGATGCCAATGTTTAATTTTAGGGTTGCATGCTAATTTAAAATGGGTTTCCATTTTTATAGTAAACAGATATTCAAAATATGAAGTGAATATCTTTGAAGATGTTCCGGAAATATGCCTTTGTCAAAAAACTTACTGGGAGTGTCATGTTATAATGAAACTGAAGCTAAAATATTTCTGACGGGTATTTTCATTTTTTAAATGAATTCTTATAAGCATTCGTTTTAAGAGTCCTAACATTTTACTTTTATTCTCGGGTGTATGCTGGGATTGTTCCCTAGACACGTAATAATAACATGTTTCAAGTACCATCATCTTTCCAAATTACTTCATCGTTTTAAAATTGCTGTCATTTTTAAATGTCATTTGTGAATTACATGGACCACCAAGTACTTTTGTTGTAAAAATATATATGTAATCGGAGTAACACATTCGACTTATGGTTACATTTCTTATCCATTGTATCGCCCTTTTTTAAGTTAAAATACTGGGAAAATACCAATTATCAACAGACTACATGCATATTTAAGAATTTTAATCTCATACGAATAGGAATGCTAAAGGTAGAAATCACAGAAATACACTAAGTTTGATCCTAAATGAAGACAAACTCTAGAAAGGCATAAGTATATTTATATATTTCAGCATTTACATTTTCCTCTTTCGACAAGAAATCGCAGACTTCTGATAACCATTTAGTATGCACGACTCATCCGTCTGTCGACTTTTCCCATTATCAATAAGCTCATATTTGCAAGAACTAATTTCAAAGGATATTCCACGTTCTTTACAGACGCTTTGAATTTATCCCCTGTTAAATTTAAGATTGTCGACATCTAAGGTTGTTAAGACATTAGCTTTCGAATTGGAAAGTTGTAGATTTTGGTTGTGTGTCAGGGTTGCTTCACTAATCCGCGGACAAATACATGCAGCTCCTTGTTACTTAAGCTTTGTGCAGACCCAAATAATGTAAATGTGCTCGGTTCATGTCCAGTGATAACTCGGCAGTATACCTTAGACATTTTGTCTACAATGTCTAGACAAGGGATTTAATTAATTAGCCGTGGTAGTATGTCACAAGCCTGAGTATTTATCTGTTCCATGTGTGTGTTGGCTGATATGCTGGTTTTTATTTCCAAAACATGTTTTTGTCTGATGAGATAAGACTGTTCCACGATGGCATGAAATTTAAGTACTGATTGATGGTGGCTTTTCAAAGCCAGTCAAAGTGTGCAACTAGCTTGTCCTTTTCAATATCTGTAGCTGGCAATGCCTGCGGAAGCTGGCAATGCATGTGGAAGCGGAAGCTGGCAATGCATGCGGAAGCTGGCAATGCATGCGGAAGCTGGCAATGCATGCGGAAGCGGAAGCTGACAATGCATGCGGAAGCTGGCAATGCATGCGGAAGCTGGCAATGCATGCGGAAGCTGGCAATGCATGCGGAAGCGGAAGCTGACAATGCATGCGGAAGCTGGCAATGCATGCGGAAGCTGGCAATGCATGCTGAAGCTGACAATGTATGCTGGAGTTGATAATGCATGCTGAAGCTGGCACTCCATGCTAAAGCTGACAATACACGCGGACGCTGACATAGCATGGTTAACATTACAATGCATACTAAAGCTGGCAATACAAGCTGAAACTGACAGTGCATGTTAAAGCTGATAATGCATGCTGAAGCCGAAAAATGTGTGTTAAAGTCGACAGTGCATGTGGTAATGCATGGTTAAACTGACAATGCATGCTGAAGATGTCATCACGTGTTAAAGCTGGGAGTGCATGTTGAAGCTGCCCATGCATGTTGAAGTTGACAATGCATTATGCTTAAACTGACAATGCATGCTTATGCTGAAAATGCACGCTGACACAGACAATGCAAACTAACTTGCCATGCATGCTTTCATGCATTGATAAGTAATCTAAACAAACCCATCAACCCTCTCCCCCTGCATTCGGCTTCTAAAATCACAGACAAACTCATTTAGAAATGTATCACTTACAACAAGACTTATTTAGACTTTTGTCTAGACCAACTTGACAGTAAACTCAATGATGTCAAAAATTGGGATATATCGAAATGTTACAGCTCATCTCTTTAGTTAATGTCATACACATGACTACACATAATATCGTCACTGAATTACGTCACTCGTTAGATATTTTTTTTATTCAAGAACCAATCGAGAGACAGTAAGTAATACAAAAGTATGTTTTTGTCAAACTTGGATAGGTCTACTTTTTAATAATGGCTTTACAGCGAAATATGTTTCGCCAAATTGCCTTTTTCAAGAGTTAAACATATTTTTACACACTTTTTCGAATATGGAAGCGCACGTAAACGTTTGCAAATATGTGGAGACAAAATAAATTGTTTGTTTTAACTCTTGAAAATGTTTTATCTAATCGTCCATGGACCTCTATCTACTTGTATTTTTGTAAAGTGATCTCATTATATTGGATGGACAAGTCTAGAAAAACACACACACACTAAAATAATGTTCTTTTATTAATAGTAGGCGTATTGTTATAACTAACAAGATGATGATTGAAGGCAATACTTACAAATGTATCATTCAGTTAGTTCACACTTAATTTGCGTACACTCAACATGAAATAAACACACATAATACACACATAATACGGTACGTTCAATCATGGCATAATATTTGCGAAGTTTGCATTATTACTTTATTATATTGTTAAACAATTTTGTTAAACAATGACACAAAAATCACATATTTTATAATAACTTAACTTTAAGTGGCACTTAGCGACTTGGTCTTAGTTTATTTAAATGATTTTAAAATGCTTGAGCAAATCGGAGATATACTTGGTTGTTAAGTTAAAAACCGCTGGTTAGTTGTTATAGCTTCGCAGCGCATTGGATCATCTTTACTTAACGATAACGCAATAACTTGAAGACCTGTTTGTTTACATTTCATCTTATTTAATATCCCGTTTCGGTCAACCAAAATTAAGGCTTTTTCTAATATTAAATTTACATATTTGAACAATGTGACCTAGGCGATTTAAGCTTATTACAGATATCTACCCTGTAGTCAGTTCAAACATACTTTATACTCATGCATTTTAAAAAATGATGCTGATGATGATGATGATGATGATGGTAATAATAATAATATAAAAATATAATAATAATAATAATAATAATTATAATAATAATAATAATAATAATAATAATGATAATAATAATAATAATAATAATAATAATAATAATAATATAGGTACAAAAGAAGAAAAAATATAAGCAGTAGGAGGAAAATGTACTTTAGATAAGAATGAAAAGAAGATTGAGAAAGGAGGAAGAATACTTAGAAAAATAAAAGAAAGAAGAGGAAAAGGAAGAAAAAGAGGAAGAAGATGAAGAAAAGGAAGAAGAGGAAGAATATATACGAAACAAACCAAATGGCATTAGCTTTATCACTATGCAACATTTTTAAGTACGTTTCACATACAAAATGTGTTCATTTGGTCTCACAGTTAACAATAGCAAAACGAACTATTTTCGGGTGCACGTAACATGATTAACATAATTAATGAATACACAAATGCGATGTTATTCATACCTTGCAGCTGAATAGAACATTGTGACTACAGTCGCATTAGTGCAACTTAAAATGTAAATTATTTACAGTTAGTGTAATCCGACAATGGGGTATCCGACAATGCAGCATACATTCTACTCACAGTTAAACAATATAACCA
The DNA here is from genome assembly GCA_007844125.1 of Sinonovacula constricta. NCBI lineage: Eukaryota > Metazoa > Mollusca > Bivalvia > Cardiida > Solecurtidae > Sinonovacula > Sinonovacula constricta. The sequence goes on from CM017572.1 coordinate 14,900,569, forward strand.
ATCACATTTTACTTGAATGATGATGCAACTACTATATAACAATTCTTCCAGTGTTTACATAATAATTATAAACACGAGGCTATATTTGAACAAGAAAACATGTTATGATTGGAACATCACCTCATCAAAACATAATTTAACTAGATCCATACCTTGCTGTTATCATACGTATAGCTAGATGTATATACTGCTAATAACAGCATCATTACTGGGATACATATCTTGTTCTGCATTACTGTATTTAAAATCTGCTTAAAACAATATTTACATGTCTGGAAAAAAAATTCAAAAACTTAATTAAAATTGAAATATGATTTTCTGAAAGACCTATAGACTTGCTTTGAATCTATTTTCCAACACACTCATACACCTTCACTTCTACGTAAATATTCCTTATGTGTATATATAATACTTTTTAAGTAAAGACTGTTTTATTCAATTACATAATTAAATCAACAATACATGCAGTAATGACATGGAACATTAAATATATTCAAACCAATGCAAACATATCTACACACCTGGATGTAAATATATCAAATGAGCTAAATCTAATAGAAAAATGAGCTAAGATTAATAAGAACAATCTTAAAAATGGCAAATATAAAAAAATAAAAAGCACATTTTTACATTCCCAAGTCATTACAACATGTTCTTTTACAAAAAGCAATACAAGCTATATATTAGTCACTACTTTTTATTATTCGTTCATGTCTATATTTTTTTTCTATTTACAAGTGCTTCACAGACAGCCTTTTGAATATTTTGTTCCAGTTTTTTTACAAAAATATGGTTTGAGAAAAACAAACACACACATACAGAAAAGCCAGTCCTTCATGTATATGGCCAATTATCTAAATACGTGGTTATTTTCGCAGTAGAAATAAAACTGAATTGGCGCACATGGCCGAGCGGTTAGACTCGCTGACTTGTTACTACTCAGCCCCTCACCGCGTGGGTTGAAGTCCCGGTCGGGCCGATATCTTTCATACCGAGAGGTTTTCCAGTAAACTTGCGGTACGTCGTCGGTTCTAACCAGACTAACTCTAGGGTGTGTCTCCGGCAACAATAAGCTGGACGTCGCCAATATGATAGTTGTGTCGGTGCGATGTAACATAAAAGGAAAACAACAACAACACAAAATGGCATGAGCGTGGCCCATGTATAGACTCGATAATGGAAACCAGGCCTTGCTTATCGTAAATAAATCATCGCGCTTTGATACATATAAATTATTTAAAACTTCTACTAAGATACTTGTCAATTAATATACGGTATTGTATGCAAAATGCATTTCCAAGATTTCAATGCTCAAATAATCAATTCGGTATTGAAATATGAAGACATGCACATTTTTCTCGAGATTATAGAATATGTATTATTTGCTTGCAAAACCAACAAAAACGGTTTGTTTAAAATGAGTTTTTTGTTGTTTCTTTAATGTCAAACATATAACAATCTTAGCGGTGACCTTTTATGTTGATTGTATTGAGAACGTAGTGATTTTTGTCAGTTTTCTTCGACTTGTGTCCACTAAAGATGACATTATTTTTTCACAGACTATAGTTTTTGTGTACAATATTACTCATTGAAAACACATGCTGTCAGTATTTTCTGTATTATTTGGTACGCAGCTCTTAATTTGTATCTTTGTATCAACACATTGTATTATGTGCCCACGGCCTTTATGTAAAAAATAAACTGATATGTTCTTTTATATTGAGTCTATATACTGAAACAGGTAATAGTTGCTGAAGATCTAAAGCTTTTTTACTAATATATATATATATATATATATATATATATATATATATATATATATATATATATATATATATATATATATATATATATATATATATAAATAAATAAATAATAGTGTAGTAAGTTTCTCTTTGAAAAATGATGACTATTACAATAATATATTATTTATCATTATTACATTAACTGCAGAAAACAAATGTCCAAGACTGCTTAAAATTCGTTTCATGGTAAACTTTAAATTTATTCGAATTTTGACGAACCTGTAAAAAGCAGATATTTCTTTACATGGTAGATATATTAAATATAATATAACCATTAAGATAAAGATATCAACCGTTATTAATAAATATCAGTTCGCTCTCCGTCGCAACCAATCAATACGATTCCAAAACTTCGTTAAACTTAGGAGCCAACACAAAACGTTACTAACACAAAATGCTACGGCATTATCTAATCTAAATAAATTGTTTGTTGTTTCCAAACATGTGGTAAAATAAGTGGAAGCCCAATAAGAAGAAGCAAAACAATTATGCAGAAACAGGATAAATGTTAAATGTAACACTGATATTGATACGAAATGTTTATAGCTCTAAAGTAAACTTCCGATAGGAACGCATGGGCTATTGATACGCAATGTATATTGCACTTAACGCATACATTCAGATGCGTCTCTTATCGGAACACCTCAGCAATAGACACACAATATAAATAGCACTGAAGTCAACTTTCGGCTCTCAAAGTTTAACATTAGAAATAGGCTTTCAATCGGAACTTCTCGGCTATTTCCGTTACCCAAAAGTATGGCCAGCCTATTATGAAATCTCGGAATATTGGTCTGACTCTTTGGTGGGTGTTTTTTTTAAAACCGCGAGACCAGCGACTTTCTCAAATGGCATGTTAATTTGTACACCAGTGTCCGAAATTACGTGTATACATACACTTTGGAGCCTGTGTCAATTTTCAAGGTTCTTACTGGCTTGATCTTGAATAAAAATTATGATCGGGCCAATCAGTTAATTGAGGTAAGTCTCAAATTCAACCAATGAGTCTTCTAACCCCAGGATCAGGGCTCAAGTCTGAAGTCATTCTCAGGTATTCCTGTGGTTAAATTTGAAATTTGATGCAAAGGACCGAGGTTGGACTAAACTTTTCCTAAACTGTCGATCAAGCCAGCTTATATATATATATATATATATATATATATATATATATATATATATATATATATATATATATATATATATATATATATACTTTTTATCACTACTTTTACTACAGTGATTGTAAGTATAAATGATGCTACAAACAGACGGTGACAACATAGACCTGTTTATCCAATCAGATTACACGTTTAAACGGCTGGCCCAACACAGATGTAAAAAAGCGTTTAGTTTGTGATGTTGTTTGTAAGCACATTACCTATGTATCAACAGAAACTGGCAAAACATCAAAATGAAGATGTGTTAAGTACAGACTGGTGAAATGGAGATTGTTCACTCTACACAGATTTGTTTAACGTCATTGAACACAATGTAACTCAATCACCAAGGAGAGTATCGACTGATTCTAGTCTGCGCGGTGGCGTCGGCGGCGGCGGTGATGGCGGAAGAGGAACTTGTTCATCGTAACTCTCCGTATTCTCTTCGTCGGAAAAACTTCCACGGCGCACAGGTCTCTTCTTGTCCACGAAAAACCGCTGCTCGCCCACAAAATTATTGTAATGGTAATCCAGCTTAGGCCTTAGCAACATCGTCGCCTGTTTTATCTCCCGATTGTCCCCAAACTGAGCAACACCATGAATCACGCGATTCATCTGAGTACTACTCCCGGTGTGAGAGTAATAATCACTATCCGTAAAATTCACAATGCCGTCTTTTACCGAGTCCTCATCAGATTCCGATTCGGTATTGCTTTCGTCCGAAATTTGCGAATTGCGTAACGAATCGCCGTTCCTAAATTCTGGTGGAGGTTTTAACTTTGGAGCTTCTTCTATTTTAGCTCCGTACCCTTGCTCTTCGTCCTCTTCATCTTCACGCATTGACAAACTCTTCACCTTTTCTTCGAAGTCTGAGAAGTCGAGAACTTCTTGGTCATTTAGGTGGTCTCCGCTGCTTGCGAACGGGTTGCTGTTGACAACCGCCGTCATCTCATAACGCATCTGCTTATATTTTACAGGCGAGCTAAAACCGAAGCTGTACTTCACACTGTCGTCACACGCGGCCGTCCAGTAATGCTGCTCCCCCTGGAGCAAGCATTGCGCCAGGTTGTCGGATGACATTTCCCGGTGTCCGCTATCAGGAGAGTCCGTATCGAAGAGGTTTTTATTCTGGCTGTCCTCTAAACACAAGTCAGGACTGAGGGCTGTGCCGTCAGAGTCTCTGTTGATGGTGCGTGGAAGGAAGACAGGTCCGCATTGTGGAGTCGTCGGGTCGGGGCATTCATTGCCCTGAAACATGTAGATAACCGAGATAAACACACATGAAGAGTAAACGCATTTAACTATAAAACAGAGAGAGATCATTTGAACAAGGTTTTGAGGTTTTAATCTTAACATGCCGTTTCCTCAGTAGGGTCGATCTTATGACAAAACCTAGTTTTATAAAACAGCTGGGCCTAACTTAAGTGGACCTTCGACTTAAGATACGCCACTACTAATGCCTATAACAGGACATCGGAATAAAACACTGGCTTTTAAATGGATATGTGGCTGTCGATTGAGCTCATTCTGTACGAGTGAGCTAGATGCTGGGTAATCTGTGTTCTGAAAGTCAGAGGCAATTAAAAGGTAATTATCTTTCTCGTTATAATCATTGATGCATTTAACCCACTAAGCATCAGTTTGCTGGTTTGAGTCATGATATTCCGATTAGTTCCTTTGAACTGGCGACGTGAAAAACTTATTTTACGGGGGTCACGTCAAATCATCCAACTTTAAACGACACCAATCAAAAAGACTCGCGTCCACGGACCTGCGTCAACATAAGTTGGCCCCGTCTTTGGCCGCCCTGGTTCGACCGAAGCTCGAGGTCATGGAGCCGTCCAAGTATATGGTTCATGTGGTCCAATAAGTCCCGGTTCTGGAGCAACAGTTGATGGGTTCGGGCCTTGAACAAGAACAATATGGCAGCAATGTACAAACTGAGAATTTAAGTTTGTTTTCTTTGTTATACCGTAGAGTTTTAAAAACGCATAACGCGTGCAACAACATATAAATAAACGGACCCGACTGTATAAAGGTATACGGAAGGAATGGTAAAACATGGCTCTAAATAGGTAACGTACAATCAGCCGCTTAAATTGTGCATACATAACGAATAATATTTGTTACAATAGTTACATCTTTCTATCTCTTCTTCAGCTCTTTGACAATAGCGAACTTTTTTTCTTTATTTATATATATACAAACATGTAAACGTTTGAAAGGTATTAATCACTGTTGTAAATAAATATATGACTAACAAAAACAACAACTAAACACCCGAATGTGCATTTTGTAATGTTCAATGACGCCTTTCTTAAAAGAAATTATTCGAAAACATTTCATTAATTTTTGTATTTTAAAATGACTGTTCGTTATTAAGAAAATTTAAACGAAAATGATCGATGTCTATATTCGTTTATGTTTACCATTGCCCTTGATTTGATGTGAACTTATATACGGTGTCCAAACTGACGATCAAGTCTGTATACATAAACAGGTTTACCGGAGAGGAGCAAATTTAAAAGTCCGGATAAAGTGTTGACCAATAGATACAAAAAGAACCAAGCGTCTTGTATTTGTAGTGCTGTTCGTGAGCTTTCGACCGAGATTTCAGTAGAAAAAAATCTTCAACTAATCTGTAAATATACCGAGAAGTTATTTATAAATCTTGAAACTGTCAATTGCTTGATTCTAAATCGGACTGTTTATGACTTTTGAAGCCGATCATACACAAATAAATAAAATACCATCGCAACGGGATCTACCTGTGATTCTATCCTGGCGGCAGTCTCAGCCGAGAGTTGCTCCTTCAACAACTGCACCTGTGCTACTGCCACCTGGGTTTGTTGTTGATGATGCTCAAGCTGCTGGCGTAATAGTTGAACCTGGTGGCGTGATGTAACCGGAAGTTCAGGATCGAGGAAGTCGTCATCTGTGAGTACTTCCGGTGTGTTCACAGGGGAGGTAAGCGCTGTACTACTGACCTGTTGCTGGGAGAGCGATGATGGAGGATGTACAGTTAATTAAATAACAAAAGTACAAAACTTCACTTAAAGTGCTCGACAAGAAATAAAAAGATATGCTGCATTTGTGGAATAAACAATACCCACCGATTCATTTCAGAAATTGAACGGGTTTTTAAAATGATTTGTTATTATGGACACTTAACAAGTAACATCTTCAACCCGTGTAAATATAATTTTAAATGTATTTGTTACAATAGATAAAGTTGTAGGATTTTTCACAGAAATGTAACGGTAAAACACGGGTCCAAGCCAATGTTTGTTGTCTGCATATAATGTCGCTTTTCCAAGTTTTGGGGCGCTCTTAATTGGGACTTGAGTTCTCATAAGTACGAATGTCACTTTAGCATATATCTAATCCAAATATAGTTACTGGAGCAGTGATAGCCAGCTGGTAGAGGCATTGTTGCCTCAGCCCTAGATCAGATGGGGGTGTTGCCCGGGTCTTGGATGTGGTGGACGAAACATCAGCCTTGCTCGAAACTTTCTCATCTATGTCCTTACCTGTAAGAAAAAAATCATATATCTAACTTACGATATTATAGCATGGCAACATTTAACTGGCACTATTTAGAATTCGACAATGACATCGACAAACCTCAGAGTGGTTTTGGCCTTATTAGGCACTGAATTAGTGAATTAGTGACTAATTTCTATAAATAAAACATTTAACGCAAGAGTGCCAGTTGTTGCCAAAAATATTTCCAAATTTTTACAACATACTCTATAGTATTAAAATCAAGCTTTCGTCCACCTTTCCTTGGCAGACTGACGTGTTGCTGGTCAATAGCGACTGACAGTAGCTTTAGGGTGAGGATATGGCACCGACATGGCATCCAAGATTTATGGCACCAAAGATAAATAGGAAAAGAATATGGCACCCATTTATGGCACCGAAGGTATATGGGATGTGTGTGTGTGTGTGTGTGTGTGTGTGTATAAATGTCTATAAAAAGCGCAAAATTGTAAAATATTTAGATTTTTAGGGCACCGACGGTATCTAGGAAAAAGGGTTAATGGTACTTAAAGGGAATGTTGGGACATGACGTCAGTAAGTGTCGCACTGATATATATGACATACCATATATCATATAGCACCGAGAACATAATACTGATGATCGTGTTCTTTTTATGCTTTGTTCTGGCAAAAGAAATCGACAGTTTGTCAGTGTGTCTGATAGTGATCTGGTGACTTTTAGGGAAATTATAACATAGAAAACCAATGGTCTCACAATTTTACTCGACAGATAATTACTGGAAGCATTCACTGCTACCGATGTTATAATTTTTGTTCATTTTCCCTTTCAGGTAATAAATAACAGTATTAAATAATCTGTGGAATAAAAGTACTTAAAATAATTCGTCGAAAGAATTCAGTAGCTCTTCGTAAAAATAAGAGAAAATCGACAAAAATGTAACAAAAAAACAAAAACACGGATTGCTTAGTTTTGTAGGAATCGATCCTAGGACCTGCCTGGTGTCCTGTGGTCTTTGGGCCGCTCTAATGAGTCTTGGTACATTCCTGCTTTTGAAGTTTTATTATACAATGTGACCAGAACATTGTTTACTTTATTTCAACAGAAGTTATTTAATAAATTTGACAGCTTTCTGATCATTTGGATGACAGTCGCAACCAGTTAGAGTCAAACCGCATTTGTTTCAACAGTCTTTTGTACATTATACTTTTTGCTTTAATTATTTTGTACAAATTTTTTTCCAGAGATAGTATGACGTTATTTTATAAATTTAACTTCGATAACTTTTCATCTTGAAATACTCACTTCTGCGACTATTCCTGTCGGTATCATTAGACTTCGTGCTATGGTCATCTGGAATCTGTTCGGGGACCGGCTGTGCCGACAACTGCTGGGCGAGAGATAGCTTGTGACAAACCTCAAACGCCTGCCCGATCGTCCGTACGATACGCATCGCTTGCTCCTGAAGACATATTTGGCATACATACATTTTAGCGCGGAACCCGTAAGAAACAATTTACCGTGCAGCTTGCAATTACAAAAGGATGTAGCAGACAAGAAGAGAGAAAGCAAAGTATCCGATCGTCTGGTTTCCAGAACAGTCTGCGTATTGCTTTAAGCACGTGCCCTCTGCGGCGACTTGGATGCCGTACATTCGGGATCAGACATATAAAAATGACATGAATGGGTTTCAACGCATGCCATTTTCTTCTTTCTGCAAAAAGGAAAACTTTTTTTGTGTTGTTTCTTTTTTTTCGGAGTAGTTGTTCTTCCCTTACTTTTGACCTATTTACATGAAATCAGATCGAGTGAATATCAAAGGAATTCTAATTGGGAGAAATTTCCAATAACATTATATACTCATTTAAACAAGACACTCATCACTTAACCAATGACTATAAACACAGTGTGGGCACACGTCGGTTTAGTATTGGTTACATGTAACACCGCTGTAGGTCATGTTTATCCATAAGCGTAGTACATAAGTAGCAGACTAGAGAGGAAAGACTTGAATAAGTCACCGTTTGGTGTCAATACTGCCCCCAACCCTGTCTGAAAAATTGATGGAGAAAGATTTCAGAAAGAATAAAGCTTACTTCGTGGGGTTATCACAAACATTGTTTGCGTTTAACTTAGCATTATATTTTTAGAAACTTAAAAGATAAATATCTTCTGCGCGAAAGGACTATTTGTGGACTATGTTTGGAGGTGAGTCTTACAGAAAGGTAACTAACTGCCTTATATAATCTATAATAACGATAAGCTAAACAATAATTGGCAGAATTATGCGGATAATTCGACAACAACCGTTATTTTTTATAAAAGTTTCAATGTTTAAAATAACAATAAAGTTACTGGTATAAGGGTTTTTTTTTCAACTGATTTCAAATACTTCTGACTTGCATAAGAAAATATAAAACCTTTCAGTACTTACATTCTTTTTTTTCTTTTTCAAACGACCAATACTTTGTATTCGTTAAAGCCTCATTAAAGCCGCGTATATTTCTTAAGATATTTCTTGTTTATATTTCATTTATATCTCAAATAAGATAAAAATATTTCTTGTTAAATTAGGAAGAAGACAATTAACGAAGACAACAAATCTTTAACGCATGTGCACTGCATTTATACCATAAATAAAATAGGCTAAACTTACTTCGGTATTTTCAGTTTGTTTTCCCATAAGCTTTGACGCACTTCAAACGATCGTTTGTACGATAAATTATAAAAAATTACATCTTAAAATGCATGCTGCCTAGGAAGATAAACAAGACGATACACTAAGCTATGGAAGTGTGTTTTCTATGTAATTGGCGTAATAAAGAAAATTCAGAATAGATCATTTATCATGGCCGAGCTGAATTTTCTTTAATGTAGACATTTTCGACATATTATTAAATTAATATACCACATAATTGTTACACACAACTTCATCTTAAGCTTTGAAATATGACCCAAATTGCATTACGCAGACGTTCTCTTCATACCAGACCAAATTATCAGCCAATGTTGTTGTGCATAAACCCCTCTATTTGTAAGAAAGATAAGGTGCATGATACCTTATAAATAAAGATTTCTACCAAAACGTTGAAACGCTATACCTACCATAAGTCAAGTAAAGTATCTAATATATGGACGTTTGTTGAGCTTATCTACGCTTATGAGGTAACCGGTAAACCAATCCTCTCTCCATCATTCTGTGCGGAAGGTTTATGCTTAATTGCAAAATGGTATATTGTTATTTCAAAAGATAAAGGTGGTTCCGACAGTTGGAACCAACATTATTTCTCAAAAACTAGATAAATTATTCTTGCCTACAAAGTTCCAGAAATTAATTATGTAAATAGTAATAAATATTTATAATAAATAAATAAATAAATAATAAAAAAAATAAATTAAAAAAATAATGATTATGATGATGATGATGATGATGATGATGATGATGATAATAATAATAATAATAATAATAATAATAATAATAATAATAATAATAACAATAACAATAACAATAACAATAATAATAGTACAAATAACAAACAACAACAACAAATCACGTTTTATCATCATGCAGGTATTTTCGAAGAATGCCCAATCGTAATTATTTAACGATTTGGAGCGAATGGACATTAAAGGTGATTTTAAACGAGAGTTTGTTTTTCTTGGTCTTGCAATTTAAATAATGTTCGAAATCATTTTTGCCTGAACTGCTGCACAAATATCCCCAAAACTGGGGTCGGATATAGTTACATGTATTTGATACAGGCAAACTGTCGGATACGCCTTATAAAGATTTAATCGAACTATTTTATCTGGGCAGGTAACATGTCTTGGCACACACTAGAGTATTATCAATGGTTATGCGTGCATGTGATATCATGATAGACACATTTCCTGTACAACAATTCTACCTTTGTACGTCATCTGAGTTTTTGAACAAATAAACTTCTTACCTTTTTGTAAGACTTGAATACGTTGCATTTAAACACATTACTGGGCCCGTCTCTAGCTATATAGCTCCAGATTTTCAGATCCTGCGAGTCGTGGGACACGTAGAATATTCTGAAATAACGAAAATTATTGCAAAACAGAAAAAAATAGTTATTTTTTCTGTACATTTTTTGTACATATTAATACAAAAATAGAAACTTCATTATAGCATTAAAAACTTAGTCAACGGGAAAGACAGTTATACAATAAATATTTAATTAAATCTTTTATATTGCAAAAATATTTGTTTATACTGTTGCAAAAACTAGTACGACCTTAATAGTCTATGCAAAATTAAGTACAGGTTGAATTTGTTTATTTTTTAAGATGTTCAGGAAAGGTAAGGTTTTAAGATGAAATAAAAGTAAGCAACTGTATGACTTCACTTACAATATTGAGAAGATTATCAATATAAGACGTGTACTTTATAATAATTATTAAGAAATTGTATTGAACGTATAACTGGCTACGTACAGTGTCTATTTGTAGATCAGGGTCCGAATTTAGGGCAGTGTCTTTATTTGAATGGCAATGTGTACGGGGACGTAGCTTGGAATAAGGCAATGGAAGTATACATTACACCGTGGATTGGGGCTGTGGTGGCAGTAGTGGTTCGGGGGTGATTGGGGGCGGGGATGGAGGTTTTGCTCTTATGGGTAGGAATGAACTTGTGATTTTGTGATTTTATCAAATCTGTTTGTATACTCTGAAACATTTTCAAGAATGTATTTAACATGATAAAAAGATTTTTATATTTTTATGAAAATATATGTATCCAGAATTCACATAGCCTTTAAGCAGCATCGCTTATCCAATATATCCATACGCTTGATGTAACTACATACCTGTAGATAGGGTGATGAACTATAATCAGCTTGTTGTCATCATACCATTGAGGAAGTTTCTGAAAAAAAAACAACAACACAAAAATATATATTAAAAGTTGCATAGATAATTTCACTTTAGATGGGGAATGTTTTTTAAATGTTAGTTATATTGAAGGAATGTGGTTAAATGGCCTCAATATAGGAACTCTTTCTGGAATGGTGAAGATGCGTTTATTATGTATTGTGACGAAATTTGAATCTTTACGAGATTATAAAACTAAATGTATGTAATATACATATTTTTCGGTATGTTCCAGAAATGGTAGAGGATGCGCCCCGCTCCCCCCCCCTCCCCTCTAAATCAGCCTCTGATAATCATTTCACTTAGATACATAGCCGTTTCTTCCCTTTGGTTGACACTTTGTTTGCAGGTGGTCTTACAATTGACCTTTCGTCAGTGATACTGGTCGATCATTTAAAGTGAGAGTAAGTTTGGTCTTTATAGTGTTTTTGTTGCATAAGATTTATTAAAACATTATTCGAACAGTGTACTGTCTTACTTTCTAATCATCGATTTTCTTGTAGTTTTTATTGTTTCATTTCAAAATTTTAGCCCTGTAAAAATAAAAGTAACACATGTTGACATCTTTTACAAGAAAATTCGTCTAGAAATTCTGACTATTTAACAAGCATTAGTGATCAGCAGCATCCATCGCTAGTCGCGCCGACTAGTTAGGATGCTCGACAGTCCGACCTGACTTCGATGTAATTGTTATTAGACGTAATATAAGTAATAGAACACTTCTCTTCAAACGTGATTCTCAGAACTTGTGTTTTTTCTTTTTCGCAAATTTAATGTCAAGAGCTGCAGGGGTGCAAGCGTTCAAGTCTACGGTTTTTGTGTGCGTTCAGTGTGCTTGTAGCGTTCAATGTGCATTCAGCGTGCTTGTAGCGTTCAATGTGCATTCAGCGTGCTCGTAGCGTTCAGTGTGCATTCAGCGTGCTAGTAGCGTTCAATGTGCATTCAGCGTGCTTGTAGCGTTCAATGTGCATTCAGCGTGCTAGTAGCGTTCAATGTGCATTCAGCGTGCTTGTAGCGTTCAATGTGCATGCAGCGTGCTTGTAGCGTTCAATGTGCATTCAGCGTGCTTGTAGCGTTCAGTGTGCATTCAGCGTGCTTGTAGCGTTTAGTGTGCATTTAGCGTGCTTGTAGCGTTCAATGTGCACTCAGTGTGCTTGTAGCGTTCAATCTGCATTCAGCGTGCTTGTAGCGTTCAATGCGCGTTCAGCGTGCTTGTAGCGTTCAGTGTGCATTCAGCGTGCTTGTAGCGTTCAGTTGTGCATTCAGCGTGCTTGTAGCGTTCAGTGTGCATTCAGCGTGCTTGTAGCGTTCAGTGTGCATTCAGCGTGCTTGTAGCGTTCAGTTGTGCATTCAGCGTGCTTGTAGCGTTCAGTGTGCATTCAGCGTGCTTGTAGCGTTCAGTGTGCATTCAGCGTGCTTGTAGCGTTCCATTTGCTTGTGAAAGTCGTGCACTCGCCTTCCCGTTTTGCGGGTACTTGCTTTCATTTACGTGTATGGGAACTTTAACTGAATAAAAAAAAGAAATTTCTTGCCTATTACGAACAATATTGGATCGGATAGGCATTATCACCACTTACAAGTGCTTGCTTTGAGGGCTAAGTGAAAATGTATATTTCCCTTCAATGGTGCTATATGTCTCACTAAATGTATATTCGAATAGATTGGTAAGCCTTATTTATGTTAAACCAAAATTCTATATTTCACTCAGGAAAAAGTCTTACATTCTCTTAAGTTACCATTGTTTGAAATTCAGTTCACAAGTTTCATCAAATGTCTAGCGACAACAGCTTGTGAAGTATTGAAATATTTATGCCCTACCAAACGAAAATAGTCCCTTCGCGTCAAACACAATTTATCGATGTATATTTACAAGCAATAGTTTATCTGTACATGTCATCTCTCATAGCTAATGGTCCTTCTTTCGTTGAGCAAAGTAAAGTTGAATAATTCTATATGAAAATAATAAACAAGGGCACCGCAAGGCGGATCAAAATACGCCCGGCAATTGAGCAATTTGAAACAAACTGCGGTGCACTCTTGTGCAATGTAGTTTGGCAAACTTTTGGACTGCTCTCTTTGTTATTGCAAGAAAAACTGAAATTACAGTAGAATAACATGAAGAATCTTTAATGTGCCAAACTGCCAAACTGCTGTGCACTTTTGTACAATGCACTCAGGCGTGATTGTGGACAGCAATCTGGTAATTGAAATAAAATCAAAGTGGAATAACATCGAATATGCAAAAAATTACACGAGAGTAATAGCATTTGTGTACAAAGTGTCATTTTTACTCAAAATAAGAAGAGCAGACTGACGGTTCTCATTGAGATCTATTCACATGTCACTTCCAAGTCAATAGCTTTGATAACGTGAGTTACGCTAAGAAAAATAAACAAAGGGACATAACTCCAAAATCATGAAGTACAGAGTTCCGGTTCTTGTGCACTGTACTTCGCCTAAATAAGACCAATCTATGTATCAAGCTTCAAGTCAATAGCTTTATGTAGGATTTATGCTTTCTGAAAAGAAAATTTAATAAAAGGAAAATAACTCTAAAATCATAAAGTGCAGAGTGATGGTTCTTGCGCTCCGCCTCAATGAGATCTATGCACCTAGGAAATATCAAGTCAATAGCTTTGTTAGTGTTTGAGTTATGCTCCGGACAAGAAATTTAAACAAAGGGCAATAATTCCATCATCATGAAGTGCAGAGTGACACAATTGTAATGTATTTTAACTTCAGTGCAGAACTACTGGCGCACCGCATGACAGCTGGAACACCTTCCCATATAAGACGCTTCGTCCCGACAGGGACTCGAACCCACCTAGCGAAAGGCTAAGCAGTCTAAGTAGTAACAAGCTGGTCACTCTTCCTCTATGGCACGGGCGCCACGAACATAATTTGAATTCGATGCTTATCGAGAGATCGTGTATCTTGGAGTTATTAATAATCGCCAAAAGGAGAAGTGAAATACAGTTTATATACAGAAATACGAAATTAAATTACAAATATATCGAAAATATTACATGCGTTATAATGTAATTGGGGATGCTGATAATGTCATAAAGACAATAAAATACAGAGAAATGAAGTCATTAATATTCTATATATTCTATTGATATTCTATTCTACAATCAAAATTAAAACTGAACTGGCTTCACTTTATTTTAGAAAGGTTAACCGAAGCGGCAAGGTTTTCACCTTAAACATAAACACCGATTTAACAGACGTTTAGAGGTATTATGCAGAACAGTTATTTTACGGAGAAGTGCTATGTTCAGCAGCGCTACAGTAAAAACTCCCAAAGCCAGACATCGCTTAATGAAGCTGAAAATGCAAACGTATGTTTACCGCTTGATTAAGAAATAACACACCCTGTTTAACTTTAAATATCTCTGTTCTTGAGCAGAAGGAGTAGAAGGAAGATTACGGGAAGTTTAGACAGCCGTTTTATCAGTGCTGAGAAAACCATAATGCTTTGAGACAACGTGTTTACCTCACGACGACAATTGAATTGGTAGGTTTTCGCTTTGTTTTTATAGCTAACACTATTTCCTTGTTATTATAATGCGACATCTAGGTAATAATGCTTGAGTAAGTCATCAGGAGATTGGGACAAATGCCAACATATTCATAAAACTATCACCACCAACAACACACCAACATAATCAACACTACCATCAACACACGACCAGCATAAACACTACCATTAACATACCACACCACCAATACCACCATCATCAGACCACCCCCATCAATACACCACCAACCTCGACAGACCGTCGCTATCAACACCACCAATACCACCACCAACATCGACACACCGCCGCCATCAACACCACCATCAACACACCATCAACATCGACACACATCGTCATTATCATCACCACCACCACAACCATCATCATCATCATCATCATCATCATCATCATCATCATGATCATCCATCATCATCATCATCATCATCATCATCATCATCATCATCATCGTCGTCGTCGTGGTTGTCATCGTGGTTGTCGTCGTCGTCGTCGTCGGTATAATCAGTAGCAGCATTAAAAGCAAAAGCAGCAACGATAGCAACACCACATTGTTCACCATCAACATCATTACCACCAACATCACTAACATCATATTCGGCAACAGTCATCTAATACCACCATTATGTTGTACGGTTTTGCAAACTGCATCCTTTGCAATGTGCTGGAACAATTGCGGGCAGGTACATACACCATATTTAATTCAGAACAACTAAACACCGATAGCAAGTCTATTCGAGATCCTCTCCTTCAACAAACTAATAAAAAAAAAATACTGGGTATATCTTCATACGCCGTTTATACAGCGTAGGAATCCTGCATTATCAGATAAGACCTCATATCAACAAGACAGAGAATGGGAGAGCTGGTTATATGGTTTGCACTCATTCGTAACTTCTCGGAGGTTTCCGGACAAGTTCTTGCTCCTCTTTATTTTCGCATTGTTTTATTGGTTTTAGGCATTAATTACCTAAATTAACCCACTTGAGTATTTACACTTGCATTGTAAAGTAACTTGACGGTCATATTGGTACGGACTACTTTATGTTACTTCCAAGTCAATTTCGCAGAAATGTCCGAGGTGCTCCTGGAGGATTTGAACTAAGATTCTTTAGCCAGCTTCTGTGTACGGACATATAAATACCATCTTTTCTATATACAGTGAAATATTTTTGTATGTTGTTTTTGTTGTTAACCTCGTCTACCCCAGCCATGTGTCTAACTAGACCCGCCGGCGTACCGCAAGAGTCAGCTGGAAGACATTCTCACATGAAAGTTCTTGTCCCGACCTGGACTCGAACCCCCATGGTGAGGGCTTGACGAGTTACAAATCACCGACACAAACATCTCGGCCTCGGAAATGTCATATATGTGTGTTCACGGAAAATTCGAAATGTAGACAAAGATGTTATTATTTTTATTTGTAGCTGGATAAGTTGTCTGTATTTTTAACTTAAATTATTAAAATAATGTGGTCAATTATAGTCTTAAATGCGCCGTTCAAATATATAAACATGTATAAACATATAATAATAATTTGAGCTAATGTCAAAAATGTTGACGTGCGTAAACCATTTACAACACTATAAAGAATGGGTTTTACTTTTGTATTGTTCAGCTATTTATTTTAGGATTGGTACAGTTTATCGCAACTTTTTTTAATGCAATAAAAGCTAGTGCATTTCCACATTTCTTGTCGCTATTAAGAGCATTATGTTATCGAGACTTCAAAGAATGGTGATAAACAGATGCAACAGAATAACCATAAACTTCACACGATTGTAAAATTGATTGCAATGATTGTCGAAGAACTCAGTACTCGGCTGATAATGTGTGTGATAGGATGTCCTAGTATTGTTTATGCCACGCTTCCTGTAGTTTTCAGCGCATCAGAATATATCACGGGGACGCCCGAGGAAGAACTGTAAGAATTGCTAACTTGTAACAACTCAGCACCTCGTCACGTGTGTGCGAATCCTGAACGGGCCAAGAACTTTCAGGTGGGGCGGTCTTCCAGCTGACATGCACTGTGCCGGTGTTCTTACCCGGACAACTCATGGCTCTTCTCTTACCAGTGACATGAACGTCGCCAACAATCCCACAATTGTGGATATGTGATGTAATAAAAGCATCATCAACAACACAAGCACCAACGAACAACAGTTACTCGGCAGTGAGCCTTTATCGCATATCTATTAAAGGTAATACTCGGCAGTGAGGCTATATCGCATTTCTATTTAAGGTAATACTCGGCAGTGAGCCTATATCGCATATCTATTAAAGGTAATACTCGGCAGTGAGCCTATATCGCATATCTAATAAAGGTAATACTCGGCAGTGAGCCTATATCGCATATCTAATAAAGGTAATACTCGGCAGTGAGCCTATATCGCATATCTAATAAAGGTAATACTCGGCAGTGAGCCTATATCGCATATCTATATAAGGTAATACTGGCAGTGAGCCTATATCGCATATCTATTAAAGGTAATACTCGGCAGTGAGGCTATATCGCATATCTATTTAAGGTAATACTCGGCAGTGAGCCTATATCG
Source organism: Sinonovacula constricta (assembly GCA_007844125.1). Lineage (NCBI taxonomy): Eukaryota > Metazoa > Mollusca > Bivalvia > Cardiida > Solecurtidae > Sinonovacula > Sinonovacula constricta. The sequence continues at coordinate 14,918,020 of CM017572.1, forward strand.
CATATCTATTAAAGGTTATACTCGGCAGTGAGGCTATATCGCATATCTATTAAAGGTAATACTGGCAGTGAGCCTATATCGCATATCTGTTAAAGGTAATACTCGGCAGTGAGGCTATATCGCATATCTATTTAAGGTAATACTCGGCAGTGAGCCTATATCGCATATCTATTAAAGGTAATACTCGGCAGTGAGCCTATATCGCATATCTAATAAAGGTAATACTCGGCAGTGAGCCTATATCGCATATCTAATAAATGTAATACTGGCAGTGAGCCTATATCGCATATCTAATAAAGGTAATACTCGGCAGTGAGCCTATATTGCATATCTAATAAAGGTGGTACTTGGTAGTGAGCCTTTATCGCATATCTATTAAAGGTAATACTCGGCAGTGAGGCTATATCGCATATCTATTAAAGGTAATACTGGCAGTGAGCCTATATCGCATATCTATTAAAGGTAATACTCGGCAGTGAGGCTATATCGCATATCTATTTAAGGTAATACTCGGCAGTGAGCCTATATCGCATATCTATTAAAGGTAATACTCGGCAGTGAGCCTATATCGCATATCTAATAAAGGTAATACTCGGCAGTGAGCCTATATCGCATATCTAATAAAGGTAATACTGGCAGTGAGCCTATATCGCATATCTAATAAAGGTAATACTCGGCAGTGAGCCTATATCGCATATCTAATAAAGGTAATACTGGCAGTGAGCCTATATCGCATATCTAATAAAGGTAATACTCGGCAGTGAGCCTATATCGCATATCTATGTGTTAATGCTATTTTGAATGGTTTCTAATACTTGAATTAAGCTTATCTGCTGCATCTGCTTTATCCAACATTGAAATACTGTAGACCTTAAATAATGTTTATTCATATTTTAATTACATGCTCTTGATGTCATTATATATAAATATGTCGCATCGACAATCATGGCCATTATAGCGAAATCCAACTATCATTGGCTGGGAAAGGGTACAGATAATTATTTATCTGGGTAGAACCACAAACGCACTGCATTTCAGTTGGAAAACTCCTCCACCCCACATAAAAATTCCTAATGCGATCGGAACTCGGAAACCATATGGTTAGGGTCCATGACGTTACAAGTATGCGACGCTTCCCGCCAAGCTGCGGGCGCAATTGTAATCAATTTGACGTTCAGCTCCCCCTTCTCTTTCTGACGGAATGTTGCACAGACTCATCCTCATAAATAATGTTTTGTATTTTATTAACCTGCATAAGAATATTCATTGTAAATATAACTTACTAAAATACGTGTACAATTTTGTACAAAAACATGGACCCCATCCCTGAACCAATAGCTGTGTGGCGTTAACGAATGACTTTAAAGCAAACCTAGGACATCAACAAATAGATTTTATAAGAAACCAAACCTATATGGCACGTAAATAACGTTTGATACAACGTGTCGGATATTCTTTAAAAGTACATGTAATTAGGCAGTACAGTTGATTTTATTTTGCTCAGCGGTGCATAAAATAGGCATTTTTAAAATTCATGTATACATCATTAACTTTAACCTTTTAAACATTGTATTATCATATAAAATATTCATCGCATTTAGAAAATATAGTGCCATAATAACAGCATAACATTGGCTTATTCGCTAGATTTTTTTATAAATCAATACAAAATGTGTTATTTATAAAGAGAGGTGTGCAACCTTTGTATGTACCTGTTTCAATAAGTACACCGTTTGATGTGGAAATCAATAGACAGAACATAATGATGACATGGACTGTTTTCAATGAGTCACCGTTATAAATTGTGCATGAAAGTGTTGAAGAGAATGTCACTGAACTACCGGAGCTGTAAACCATGCACATAATACAAAATATAAATTATAAATTAAAATCAAATTAATTCAAAAATAAATTTCTCAGAATATTGTATATGGACAAGGATAAATAAAATCCAATTTTTATATTATCTGATTCAATAAAGTGTTTAATAATTTTCAAACGTATTTCATTTGATTATGGATCAGCATCAGCAGGGGAGATAATGAGCCTTATTACAGTTATACATGAATAGTTACATATAATTATACTTTTACACTTACTTTAACGTATAAATCGCAAGGAAGGGCTTTAAAGATCGGAGGGACAGTTTTATTGATTCCATTTTCCCCTTTAGTCTGCTAAATTGTTTATGTTTTTGGCACAGGAATTTTAAATATGCATTTTTGACTAACAGTGCATACATTTAAAAATATAAATTTAATAAAGGTAAAATAATATGCTGTTATAAAACTCCATTTTTTATTTATTTGAAAAAAAAAATCGAACAA
>CM017572.1:14925346-15030346 GCA_007844125.1 Sinonovacula constricta
TTTAAATAATGTAATTTTCTAAAGAGCACGGCATATTCTCGTGTTTGTAAAAATAAAAAACGCAAAAAAACCCCAACAAACCTTGACCTTATGTGCGCACGTATGCGTGTACGCGAAGGCCGATTAGTATTTTAGAGCAAGAGAGCATTGATACAAAGCACCAAAGGTCGCCATCGAGGTCCTGTTCAACAATGGGACACTTTTGCCTAACAACATACCGACCAAGAGAAAGGCAAACTTCAATATAAAAAATACAATGCCGTAAAATGTTCAAGTCAAAATTCTATGCAGTAATTAATATATCTTACGACGCATTGTAAACGGTCCATATACAAACAAAATCATAATATTTGACCTGTACATAGTACATCGTCGAAACAAACGCAATTTAATTTAACACTTCAGACATACATGTATAGAACATAACCAATTTCAAGCGACAGATAATGATGTAGCTACATCTAAAACTACAATTTAACTTAATTCCGATATTCACAATTGAACAATAACCGAATTTAAATGCATGAAAGCACCGCACTTCACATGTATAAAGCACGACATGGCGCCATGCATGTGACTTTTTCTGGAACGATTACATATAGATGCCTTGGCGACATAAAGTTGTCAAAAGATACTCAACACGATAATTTGAATGAAGAAGATACAAAGAAGTGACAGTGTCAATTATGGTTTGGAATTAGGCTTGTCTGTTTATGTTATGAACAGGCACGTGTATGCGATTTTTGCATATGTGCGCGTGCGTGTATAGCGTTGTAAGTGAATATGACGGTGAAAGTTATACCAGTAAACATAAGAAGTGAAAACTATAACTTCTTTGTTATATTTGTTAAAATATATTTACCTTTTTCTTTTTGCTAATACTAACACGCACGCCTTCAACCGATATGGTCAAGTCTACCTTCTTTTTCTTGATCGCTTTGGCTTTAAATTCATACTGAAAATAAAACAAAGCTATTTGTAATAAGTCTGGTCATTGGGAAAAATGGAATAAATTTACACTTTCTACGATTATGTTACGATTATAGATATTGTATAGATATTGATATATACATGTTGTTTATCTGGTTTCTATATGTTTTGTATTTGACATGTAAAGGATGTATATATGATATGCACCTGATGTGTCCATGATGTGTACATGATATGTACCTGATTTGTGCCTGATGTGTACCTGATATGTACCTGATATGAACATTTTGCATACCTGATGTATACATGATGTGTGTCTGATGTGTATCTGATATGTACTTGATTTGTTCCTGATGTGTACCTGATGTGTACAGGATGTTTTCCTGATTATTCACTGATTCTCGGTCTGCCGACCTTTTACCTTTGCAGTCTACATAGTGTACAACAACATATACATCGACTTATTTATAACTCCAGTCAATAAATCAAAACGTACTGCAAAACAGTTTCTTAATGCACAAATAAAGAAGACTCTTTTCAGCAGAATTCATGTTTAAAACATTTGTAGATATGGAAGTTACTTACACGTATTCTGCGCATGGCGGCCACAATCTCCACTCGACTACTGGGTCTGGGGACGTCAAGTGTACCGATGTACTGAAAATATACACACAAAAACACAGTCAGGACGAATAGCTGAATAGTTATATAACCAGTTGCATGCTATAGCTGTGAAAAACGCGTAATATTATTACCTCTTATTATGTTTTTCTTTATCAACCACTTCGTGCAAAGGGTAATGAGGTAAACCAGAAGAGATCTAACACCAACAAATTTCAGAGATTAATTATCCAGCTCCCAGGGGACGTTAAAAACGTTGATAATGGTCCTGCGACTGCTGCTGCTTCCGCTTATGCTGCTACTGATACAGTTGCATGTAATGATACTGATGTTGCTGCTGCTGCAGATGCTGCTGCATATGGCGATGATGGTGATGATGATGATGATGATGACGATGATGACGATGATGATGATGATGATGGCGACGAGGACGACGAGGACGACGACATATGTCTTATGATTTGTGCAAAAGATGTAGAAGAAGAAGAAGAAGAAGAAGAAGAAGAAGAAGAAGAAGAAGAAGAAGAAGAAGAAGAGAAGCAGAAGAAGAAGAAGATTAAAATAATTAACACGCAAACAAAATGAAGAAATATAACAACAACAACGATAACATTATAGCATGTACCTAATAACGAGAAGTACCTAAGTAGATTATTGAAGGAATACATATTCCCAAAGTTTCAGTTATTTTCAATTACTTAATTTTGTCAAGGTATAGTACAATTTCACCAGAAATATACTCGGCTTCACAATAAAGAACCAGGTCCTTTTTCATCCATTAATCGTTAATTTACTTCTATCTCAAGTAATTGCTTTCTTTAAAAGCAATTCAAATACAGTAGAAATGTTATGGTTTTCATTCATTTGTTTCCGTATCATCCCATTTGGTAGGCCCAGATTAGTATTAACCATTTAATCGTAAAATGTCTGAATCTCAAATTGCTTTCAGGGACTTAAAGCTCGGATGGAAAATTCGTGTTTATTGATGAGTGAAATTAGCTCCAATGTACAAAGATGATTAGTGCTATGATTCACATAAAAATAACATCAATTAAAATAACATTCCTATTTATGTTTACACATATAACATACTCCATGAATTTAAAGCTATCTGACTGGTCAATCCCGTTTAACGAATAAGTCAATAAAGGTGACATAGACCTCCAGCACCTTATCGTGCACATACTGCAAAACAAAAATGTCGTCAAGGTTACCAATTTAGCGTACATATATAATTTTTTGGCAATGTGACATGAATGTCTTTGACCATTTTCAAAATAGAGATTAGGAAAAAGACGCAGTCACAAACGACATAATAAAGATCAGAGTAAAAAGGCAATTAGAAACAGTAATTAATAACTGAATGTTACTAGACTCCTACCAAAACACATCATATGATGAATCACTGGAACGCGTGCTACAAAGATGATATGGAACTGACAGCAATCTACTTTAGCTTAACTGAGAAAATATTTCTAATTTTAAAAGCATGCATTTAGAATCTTGACATTTTTAACAATTTTAATTCATTACTATGAGACATGCCTTTTTAAAAAATAAATTTGTGTTTATTACGTCATGCTGTATGGTATAATTATGTATTCTAATGTCATTATATTTGAGACAGCACATATGAAAATTATACTTTGATTCGATTCAACAATTCACAGTCCATATTGCAGTCGATTTCTCGTATTTAATGCGATACAACCCTTTTAAAAAAGTCAATACCTAATCGTAATGACTGTGTCCGTTTTAGAAGCACGGTACGTATTTAATTTGCTTTCAGTCAATATCCCATAAAATATGGTATTCAAAGGACTTATTGATCGCTCAGTAAAATATCAATATTTAACACTTATCAAGGCGAATGATGACATGTGCATAGAAATACACGTGGAAGTTGCATTAATAAAAAATCTGTTTGCTTGTCATAAATCAATGATCCAAATAATCATAAAAAATCATTCTTTGATGAAAAATCAATCAATTAAGAAAAGTCGGTGCGAGACGACAAAATAAATGTATCAATTCGTCAAAAAAATCATTGCGAGACAATAAAATAAATGAATCAATTCGAGACGATAAAGTAAATAAATCAATTCATCAGGAAATGTTGTAAGACGATAAATTGATGAATAAATTTAACGGGAAATGTTGTACTAAGACAATTAATTGATGACTCAAATAATCAGACGATAAATCAATGACTTTAAGTTTAATTAACAGTGATTCTGAGACGAATAATAATCGTATCAGTATACCAGGAGTAGTGGTTCTGAGATAAATAATCTATAAATAAATCACTCAGGAAAGTCATTTTGAGGACATCCTATCAAAATATTTTTTTTTTACAAAGACAGAAGGTAAACGTGTACATGATACGTAAACCGACACCTAATCTCTCTCTCTCTCTCTCTCTCTCTCTCTCTCTCTCTCTCTCTCTCTCTCTCTCTCTCTCTCTCTCTCTCTCTCTCTCTCTCTCTCCCTCTCTATCTCTCCCTGTCTCTCTCTCTCTCATACAACCTCTTCCTTTTTCTTCACAGTTTTCTCACTAATATCATACTAAGTTTACACAAATCTATGACATCTAGCAAACGAAATGAAACCTTACTACACAATTCGCAAAAACAACGAAAACGCAACAATAAACAACAACAACAACAACAACAACAAACAAAACATCAAAGCAAGTCTAACTCGAGTACACGAGTATCTGATAAATGCTGAACATCACCATCTCTATACTTCTCCTTTTCTATTGAATCAATGTAAATGCAATTACATAAAACGTGCACTGAATTGAATTTTTATTTATTTACAACCTCCGAGTTGTGGTATTCAATTTCATTTATGTGTGCTCTCTTTGTGCATTTATTTCGAATCATCTTAATTTAAAGCACCTCACTCTAATTTGATTGAAGCGCCGTCAAGAATTGTAAATTGACTTTGCGTTCATCTCAATAATCAAATTGAATGCTAAATTCTCAGATACCATGAATTTCTTGATATTTGATTTGGATCTCGAGAAAGTTTTCCAAAGTTGGAAGACAGAATATTAAACATTAAATGAGAAGTTCTTTTGTTACATCACACCGATACATTTATAATCATATTGGTGACGTTCCGTATATGACTGCTGGAAGAAGACCCAAGACGGATGTTTTCGTAGAACCAGCAGCGCTATTGTCACACCTCAGGTTAGCTGGAAAACCTCCCTACATGAAAGTAACGGCCCTGCGCTGGATTCGAACCTATAGGTAATACCAAGTTATAGTCTACTTTCAAGCTACTGCTCGTTCAGCCGACTTTACAGTTTACCCCCAGGTCATTGGGTATAATCGTCAATCCCGTACTATCGCAGCCGACACATGGCGCTGGGAATTCATATTACTGACCCGAATAACCCTCGCAGGTACCCATTTATACACCTGGGTGAAGTGGAACAATTCGAGGTAAATTTCTTGCTCAAGGAAATGAGCGGCGACCTGACCGGGGTTCGAACCACTGACCCCGTGATCCAGAGTCGTGCGTCCTACCACTAGACTATTCACCTATGCACTAAGGGGCTGTGGAATAACATGTCAGCGACTCTAACCACTCGGTCACTGGTGCCACTTTGTTATAATTAAGAGGAGAAAGAAAGATACGTACTACAGCGAGGCAGCATGGTTTACATCGAAACGCAAAGATTATTAAAAGACAAAGGGAAAACTGTTGAGATGTAAAATCCAAATTGGAAAAGGACAAAGTACACTACTGTATCGGAAACCCGAAGGAAGAAAAGCGACGTAAAAGTAAATGATTCCAGTAGGAAAAATACTATTAGCATGGATTCAAAACTGGAGCACCCGCGTCGAGTGGTCGAGCCAATGTAACTTCTCTAACTATTGAGCCTCTCACCGCATATGGGTTCGAGACCTAATTTGTGGGAAGGTCTCGCATATGGGTACAGTGATATGATTTTGTTATACTATCAACGAATATGTACACGTCATTTGTATACAAATGTTCTACAGCTTACAAAAAGTAACACGTTATCAGCGTAAGAAATCTATTCAGGGGTAACACATGGCTGCGATAAGCAAACCATTTTGCATTAGTATGGTCTAGCACGAAATGATCAATCTTGGATGGCTTCCAGATTTCACTTAATGGTGATTCTTCTGATCCAGTACAATGCAAACATCCCGTTTAATCACGCACATGCGCGCAGGCAAGCACGCGCACAGGCACAACCTCGCGCATGAATAAACGCACGCACACACTGTGAAATAAAAACTAATGCCTTTGATTTTGGCCACTGTGGTCGCCAAAAAGAACATTTGTATTACAAAAAGAAGATTTCATCGCCGTGCAGATTTAAGCTTTGCGACTCCATTTTATTCGAATAGCACCAGTATACTACATTTGATCTAGATTGCAAAGTTACATAAAGTTAGTTATAGTCAAGTTCTGCTATGGTTTTCTTTTTTTTTTTGTCAATCTGTTTTTCAAGTTTGCTACCATTCGTTATAGAGTGAGAATCTTAGGGCTTGAAGTGTCGTCCATGTTTTGCTTATTTGCGTGCCACAACTGGGTGACGAGCTATCACGGAAAACAGTATTGACAAACCCACCAACCTGTTTATGGGCAAATTTAAATCACGTCTAAATAATTGATACGCCGTCGTTGCCTGGATCGCTCAGCGTCAGGATGCTGCGGTGTCATATATTGGTTCCAGATAACTTTACTGCAGCATGCCATAGGGTAATTACCACAGACTCGTTTAACAGCCCTTAAATGCTACTGAATCAACACGCGACGTTTTCCATCATCGCATTTGGGGCTAATCTCGTAATTTCCCCAGCTTATATGAAACAAGCCGCCAAGAACCTACAGACTGAAGCAAAAGTTGCCATTCAAACCAATCTGTAAACAGTCCAAATTCTGCGATTGGAATGAATTGCAAGCAATACAATCGAATGAAGCGAGTTCATAAAAACAACGTACATGTAAAGTTTCTACGTTTCAGAAAAGGTAGAGAAGTTCTCCATGTGTATGATATATTTATATGTGGACGAATTCACTGGATATAAATTGTTAGTTGTCCGAGATGGATAAAATATTTTGTTTCAGTGAAAAACGAGTGTTATCTCTGATCAATTTAAACTTTTTTTTCTATCAGGATACAATGAGCCCCCCATCACCTGCCGCCCCACTTTCAAAGATCACTTGTAAGCATGCAGCAACATTAACTATGAATGGAGAACGCTTTTTTTGTAGCGAGATATGGGTCATTTATATTAAACATGGCCGATGACAAAAGTATAGGCAAACTAATAATAAAAAAGATGAGTTGCTGTAAATAATTTGACCATCCTTTACCTTACCCGACGTCTCATTCAACATGAGAAAATAATGTCGAAAGTAACCAGAGTCATAGATATATTGGCATTGCTTTCTTCCCGTGTGTTTGTTTGGTGCCTTCGAAGTTGATTTTTTTTATTGGCGTTTACCTTCGATATCTAATAGCAAATGCGATTTTATTTATTCCGTGCACTCTATTGACCTTTAATCCTTCAATGGATGGGTCACAGTACAAATATGATGGCCTCGTACGATCTTGCTTGCTTCTTTTCAGTGTATGAAAATACTCTTTAGACTTTTTCATCACCTATCGTACCGCCGTATCACGGTCAGAAACCAAATCAGCAGTAACACATGGCTGCACAAAGGTAAACAGTTCACACTAATCTCATCGAACACGCCATGATCAGTCTTGAAAGCCTTGTAAAAATCACTTCTTGATTAGCTAATTTCCTATATTTGATTATTGCAGACATTTCCTTAAGACACGGTATCGATTTAGAAAAGTTCTTTTGTTACACTTAAACAGGTTCTTCAGTTTACATTTAGTTCAGAAAAACGAGCGTTGTTTTAAAGTTCATTTATGAACAAAATCCGTGTTGTGGTTTACATGCCATTTTCATGGGCTTTGTGTCTGTTTATTTATTCTAATCTAATTTTAATTTATTTTTGCATGTTAGAGTTGCGCCTCATCAAACAATTGTAAATTATTTTGGTTTATCTCGGAAATAAAATATGGATTGCAGATTTCTAGAAAAGAGGATTACTACGGATCTCAGATTTTATTCCAATTTCAAAAGTTAATCCTACTAAAAGCTACAAAGAGAGATGTAGTTATATAAATGAGAAAGCATCAAATAAAAACGGGACAAATGGGAAAGTAGAATGAGAGAAAAAACAAACAAATAAAAATAAAAATAAATGGCAAATGCGAATGAGTAGATGTACAGCAAAGCGATTGCCATAAACGCACAAAGACCCATACACATCTTACCAACTTAAACGACTCTTGTCTTTGTTCTAAGTGCATCACGGAACTTCGTTTATCTAGATTGCAAAGTTTCATGAAGATATAAGGTATTCAGGTCTGCGGGTGTTATCTTTCAACTTCTGGCAAGCTGATGAATTTCTTCCCCGATTCCACACTATTTCGATGAGAACGTCAGACATGTATCTATTTATACACAGGAACATAGGGAGTCCAAAACATTCACTAAGAAGTTGGCGTTAACTGTTGGCATATGTATGGTGATGCACTTTTACCTTCTTGTCAAAAGTGATGGAGACAACATATGTAAATGATGTTTGTGTTTTTTTTCATTATTGTACACTTGTTTTTGTTTTGATAACTTGCATCGCACTGACATAGTCATGCCATAATTGACAACGTTATGTTTAGTGTAGAAAGACCACAGACTGACATGATATAATGTCGAGTCCCAAAAAAAAAATTCAAAGCCGTTTTGCCAAAAAAAAGCTTTTAATATGTAAAATCCGATGCCTTTTTTAATAATCCGAACATGCCTCCATACGCGAACATCTTGACGTCAATTTGATGACTTCATGATGCTAAATTGCGTGCGGAACATTTGTTGACAGAACGATTGGACGGCTTCACGTTGAACGATAGAGATATTGAGTGTAAGCGACAGGCATGAGACTTCCTTATTCAATTTAAGTATCGTATATGACAATTCTGCTTTTTAATGACATTAAAATTGCAGAAAATCACTTTTTCCACTTTCACGTTGACGTTGGTTTCCGTTTGATTTGAGAAAGTAAACACATTTTGCGACTGTGTATTTTTTTACTTCTGTGGATTAAACAGAAATAAACTGTATTGTACTGTAAATGTTTACATCAATAATGTATATGTTTGATGATGATGATGGTTATAATGATGATGGTGTCCATCAAAGTGATACTTTTGAACTGCAAATGTTTACATTTATAATGCATTTGTTTAATGATGAAGACAATAAGGATGATTAAAATGAGGAGTAACAAAATTATTAAAATCCAACATATTAATAGAAAGCACCGCCTTATTGTCTCATGTTTCTAAATGCACTCTTTGGGTTGTTCCTTTTTCATGCCAAATTTGCCAGCCACAGGTACCATATGCAAGGGATTAGTTCAATTTCCCCTCATAGAATGTAATGAGACATTTTTTCCTGGATACATCAATGGTCAAACTAAAGGATGGTACCACATTTTCTTGTGTTGGAATCTGTTTTAGGTTTGGCCACATTTAGGGCTAATTTGACTGGACTGGACCTCGCCCCATCAATGTTCTTGAGGAGTTACATGGCGGTGACTATGATCGCTAGGCCTTGCCACATCAATGTTCTCGAGGAGTTACATGTCCGTGACTATGATCGCTAGGCCACGCCACATCAATGTTCTCGAGGAGTTACATGTCGGTGACTATGATCGCTGGACCTCGCCACATCAATGTTCTCGAGGAGTTACATGTCGGTGACTATGATCGCTGGACCTCGCCACATCAATGTTCTCGAGGAGTTACATGTCCGTGACTATGATCGCTGGACCTCGCCACATCAATGTTCTCGAGGAGTTACATGTCGGTGACTATGATCGCTAGACCTCACCACATCAATGTTCTCGAGGAGTAACATGTTCGTGACTATGATCGCTGGACCTCGCCACATCAATGTTCTCGAGGAGTTACAGGTCGGTGACTATGATCGCTAGACCTCACCACATCAATGTTCTCAAGGAGTTACATGTCGGTGACTATGATCGCTAGACCTCGCCACATCAATGTTCTCGAGGAGTTACATGTCGGTGACTATGATCGCTAGACCTCGCCACATCAATGTTCTCGAGGAGTTACATGTCGGTGACTATGATCGCTAGGCCCCCTTTTATAATTTGTCGGTGTCTGTTTGATGCTTATTATGATGTGATTATTACGGTATATATGTGTATATGGTGGCAAAGGTGGTAGTGGTGATTGTATCTGTTTAAAATACATTAACTAAGAAGCTAAAGTTACAATGTGTCAAACTAAACTGAACAAGCAGTCTGTGTGAAAAGGATTATGGACAACTTTCCAACATTTCTGACAATAACACGTACTACACAAAGCCGGCGATGTATGTGTGTACATTGGAGACATTACATGCAATGTACACGTTAATTGTAATTAATAAATTATTATATCTATTTTATTTATAGACGGACCTTCTTTAAAACGCGGAAAGACAAATCTCCCGAATCGGCTAGGTGTAAAATGTCTTAATAGAGGTTGAAATAGAGACTGAAATCTTGTATATTATATAATGAATGGCTTGTCGGACATTTGATTGGTTTTATGCTTGTGACTATGCTCAATTGTTAAGATGTTGTTGTTGTTGGGTACTGTTGATTTTGTGCGCTTTTTTGTTATTTTGTTAAAGTTATAATAGAAAATTAAAAAAAATCGTATAAGAATAACCACATATATTTAAATCCAAACTGTTTCTAAACAAAGGCAAAATGGTAAATTTAAGTCACAAACACACAGAGACGAGACATAACACACAAAAAACAAACAGTAAAAACAACAGTTACCGGTTTGGAACTGTCAGTCGGCAAAAGGACCGACTGTGATGCTTGAACCTGGTTTGTGGAGCGCTCCAACCTCGCACTTTCTGAAAGTTTTTCTCTTAAGCTGACAGTGTAAATAAAAACATCCCATCAAAGGCGCAGATTGTCCTTGTGAAAGTGGCGTCAGCGGTGGTCTTTGATCAATAAATGTTTTCTCTAGATCAATTCAACATTAAAGGCAGAATCTTAACTTAACGTATGACATCGGTAATGGGTCTACGATATGTAGAACGATTAGTAAAGTTGTAATTGTCGTTTCTTGATGTTTTCGTTGTTGTTGCTTTTAATTGTTGTAAGTTTTGTTTTAGCTGATCTTATAGAGCTTGTGGTTGATGAGACAGTAGGATAATATATAAGTGGCAGTGCCTAGATGTAAGTTAAGAATGGTAAATTGGTAAGTTTTAATCTTCTGTTAATATGTAAAATGGTAGCTTCATTGAATTTTTGTTGTTGATGGAGAACCTTTGTTGTTTGTTTTGTTATGGCAGTTTTAATTGCAGTTTGACATAGGAGCAGGATAAGTTTGTTAACGATGGTGAAATTATAACTCTTTTGGCGGATGTGATTTTAAGGTGAGTTGTGTTGTTGCTGGTTGTCAAACTATCACTGTTGTTATCATTATCAGTCCCCATTATCTACTTGCTGTCATTAATATACTGTTACACTTTTTAAATGAAAAATATGATAAAATTGTAACTATACTAGTAAACACAGCCTACATGATAAGACTGTAAGTCGAATTGTAACTAAAGAATACTCAACGCATTCTAGCATTAACACCACCGCTGACATCTGTGATAATACAAAACGCGTGTTCATAACAATTAGTTAATCAATATTAATTGGCAAATCGAGAGCACGTGTCTTTGGCCATTTACAGAGATGTATGAATAACGTTAACGTACAAAAACATCAGGATATAAATATTCATTTATAAATATATTCTGGTGCAATTTATGTTTTCAAAGAAGCAGTCTAATCTACAAGGGGACTGTTACATACTTCAAAAGCATCTCTGATAAATAATGCCATCAAATAATGAGAATCCAATACTTTACGGGCCAGTTGTGTATCGTGTATTGCGCGACATATACCTGTGTTATAAAAAGGCTGTTGAGGTGACTAGGACGCGGTGTTTACCCGTTGCGATCGTGATTACTCGGGTATTTTCGAAATATGCAGATTATTTGTGGGCGGAACTCGGGTAGGAATGGACATATGCGAACTCAACCGGTGGTATTGTGTTAATGAAGATGCCGAATATTTTTTCTTAAAGCAATTCAATATATTAGAAATGATCAAGTTTTCTTTATGATATTTCCTTTTCCCAAATGAAATTTTACCAAAATTTAAACTGCCATTGAATAATACGCCAACAGTGTCTATAGAATGATGTGTTAATGCCTCGTATGGACTGTTGTTCATCGAGAAATGATTCATACTTCTTCTCAATTAAATAAAATCAACATCAGATGGTTCAATTGTCAAGACAGATGTTTAACTACAACTCTGTGGCATTCATAATCAATATTCTTGTTTGACAAATAAAAAATCTTTTACTTTATCAGAGACCATTCGTCAGTTAATCAATTAACAAGATTAAGTAAATTCGCAAAAACAAACAAAGCCAGCCAGGGATTTCATTCCAATCCATACTTCAACTTGCTAACTTGTTGCCACTGCTTTATCCGAGTCGCTGATTCAACCAACTTACGTGACAGTGTGACCGAAATATTATTTTGAAAGAAATGAACACATTTCTTTGCATAATTGTGTTTCTTCAGGATGATTTTGCTTTCATTATTACAACCACCTTGTAGTAGTGTTGAATTTTTTTATGTCGGCTGTCAATGTTAACTCATTTTCCCTATTATAGTTTAATTTGCTTATTGTATGTTAAATTGATGCCACGTCAAATATTATAATAATAATTATAATGTTTTGGCGTTTATCAGCGAAATAAACCGAACCGCTTAATTTGAGGAGAATCCGATCTGCACATGTCCCCATATTAGGTAAGTTATAAGTAATGCAGAATATGTCTTACGGCAGATATGTTTACCTATATTTCAAGGATAAGAGAAATACAATGTTTTAAACAGTGTACATGTAGGTCAACGAATAAAATTGCAGGTAGAAATGAACAAGTATAAATAGAAAAAAAATAAGAAAGGGGAAATAAACAACAGAGCAAATATGAACAAAAAAAGAAAGAAAAAGGAACAAGAGGATAAATGAACAAAAGAGGAAAATACGGAGGAAATTGCAAATGAACAATCAAGTGAGCAAGAATAAAAGTGGGACAATAACGAAATGGTGATAATGAACCGAAGACGGACAATGAACTAAATATAAAAGTAGCAAAGAAGAGAAAATTGGAAAATAGTGAACATTAACAAAGCAGACAAAAATAGATGAATTGTGGATAATGGGGGTAGAATGGTGCAGCACCTCAAAAAGATCCAGTGATTTAAACGTGCGAATACAATTTCAATGATTCAATTGACACATGCATTTAGCGGCATGAAATGAACACAAGATCAAATCATGGCAAAATTAAACGTAGCCCCACGATCTTGGCTGTACTTGTGACGAATATGCACACTTTCGTTGCATAAAATACTTTATATCTCACAAATCGCACCGCCGTTTAGGCGTCAGAAACCAAATCAGGAGTAACACATGGCTGTGCAAAGAAAGAACATCTATAACTAATTTGTTCGAACACGTGATGATCCATCTTGGAAGACTTGCGGCTTTCACTTGTTAATCACATGTAGCTAACTTTCCGTAGAGGATACATGCAGAAATTATTTATATGATCAAGCTCATATTTTGCTACATAATTGTATAGTGCATAAGTATACAGACGAGGCTGATTGCCGGCACCACCTTAGGAAATCTTTTCTGTTATAATGAAACAATCTTCTCAATATCAATTTAGTTCAATTAAACGTACGTTGTTATGAATATTCTTTAATATTTACAAAACTTGTCGTGATTTTGAATCTATTGGCGAAGGATCTATGTCTACATTGAGATCTCCTAATCCAAATTTGAATTTAATTTGTTGTTCGTGTGTTTGGTTGGTGCCTCCTCCGAAATTGTAAATTGCTTTTTCTTTGTTTAACACGGAAATTAATGACTTTTCTGGCAAGCCGAACTACAAAGATCTCAATATTACAATTAAATATTTCAAAAAGAAATCGTACAAAAGTGAGCTTTTGGTAAGCAAAAGTGATACATTTATTTATTTGAATGAAAGAGGAAGAAAAAAAAAACATACAGAGAAGGAAAAAATGTAGCCAATGCAGTGTGGACAAAAACAGAAAAGAATAAAATGAGGGTAAAATAAACAGCGATGACAATTGCGTAATGGATAATAAACAAAAATAGAAAAAAGAAGATTTATGAGGAAAGACAATACACACATACAAATAAACAACAAGTAAAAGCTGTTATTGATTCAAGGCAAACAAACGCGCTATGCTTCATACAGTAAAAACATATATATACTAACGCGTGGTTACGTTAAAAAACGAATGTATGAGCCGAACCTTATATAAACCAGTTGTCAGTTAATATTTGCTAACACGAAATCGAATGCAGTATGATCGTATTATACAAGGGTCGAACAGATGAGACTTTCGTTGTATACATGTACGTTGTACATCACACATTGTACCATCGGATCAGCGAAAGCAATCTTTTCAGAAGAAACACATGGCTGCGTATAGAAAACATTTCACAATAATCTGATCTAGCGCAATATGGACCAGTCTTGGCAGACCTTCTAAATTCACACTCCTTGATGAGTGTCTTACCGGGCCTGGAAGATGCAGACGTATTGTTAAATCCCAGAAATATCTGGCTTCATTGACGATTGCAGCTTTTGCCAAACTTTTTATGACGACAAGACACTTTTACTACATACCGCTACCTTGTTATACTGTTGTCATTTATCACATCAGAACGATGTGCTGGTGGTATGCATACAATAAAGCCCTACAGCGTATAAAACAGTATCGCTTAACACGAGTATGGGGTTGACCGCAAGAATAATGATTCGTTTATGTCATAGATAACATCAGAGAATTCAAACCGTCGAATATGATGTTAGTTGTACATGTGCTTTCCTGTGCATTATTTTTAAGATCATGGTGCGTTTTTTTATCTCATATATATTGAAAATGTATCGATGGATTTCGCCACAATTTTATGAAGTGATCTAAATGGTAAATCTTCTAGTTCAGCAATAAAATCAACTCAATGTTACATTTATATACTTATGTTCTGTTTCTTTAGTTTTTTCCCAAAAACACCACTGAAACGAAATAAATAAAAGTTACTATGAGAATATAAACACCTTTATTTCTAATGGTGTTTCTTCTTGTTATGCTGCATGTCTTTAGTAATTTGTCCGTATTCTCTTCAATGTCATACTGATGATTACACATTTACAGTCATATCACGCAATGTAAACTTGGCTTGTGCAAGACCAGTTGTTGCAGAAAGCGAAACGTGACCAGCGTAAGGAGTGGGCCACAATGCATCTGACCAGCAGAGAAAGTACATGATTTACAAAGGTTTCCGAAAGCACTTAATTTAATTTTTAACATCAAAATGGCTTTTTAGTTTGCTTCTAGAATAAGAATTTGTTTTGTTAAATTTCATGCGAGTTTAATTCGTACGAACCTCAAATGTCATTTGTGATTTAGTGATTCAAGTACACACAAATGCGAATGCATATTTAAAAAAAATGAAATGCATTTTCATCTTTTGGTTTGTGAAAGATACAGCATACATCTGAACAAATAAAACGATGAAATGTTGTTCTCTGTGCACAAGATAATCACATTTATCTAGATTGCAAAGCTTCTGGAAGGCAGCAGGTATTCAAGTTCTGCGGGTGTTATCTTTTACCTTTTGGCAAGCTGGCGAATTTCTCCTTTGATTCCACACAATTTCGGTGAGATTTTATACATGTATGTATTTATACGATACAGCATACGCTCTACTACCGGTCGCAATAGCTAATGTGGTAGAGCGTCGGCTTGCGGATCGGGAGGTCGTGGGTTCAAAACTCGGCCGGAGAAACCCAAAGACTTTAAAGTTGGTAGTAGTGGCTTCCCTCCTAACGCTCGGGACTTAGGGGACAGCATTACGCCTGACTCGTCGGTGTCAGTGTAATGGACCGGCCGGGTCCTTGGGCACCTCATAAGTGCCCCTGTGCTATAATGATAGAAATGTCGCTGCACCGTGTCGGCAAAAATGTCAGCAAATCCCATCCTATCTCATCCCACAGCATAGGAAACTGAAGACAATCACCAAGACGTTGGTGTGTGTGTGTGTGTGTGTGTGCGTGTGTGTGTGTGTGCGTGTGTGTGTGTGTGTGTGTGTGTGTGTGTGTGTGTGTGTGTGTGTGTGTGTGTGTGTGTGTGTGTGTGTGTGTGTTAGGTAGCGCACCTGGTGCTTCTAGTAAATGGTGATGGGGACGATACTTGTGGGGTGATAGAATTTGTATATAACAACCATTGTTGTTACTCAAGTTGTTACTCATGACTTAAGCCCCAGTCACACTTCTCATAACAACAAAAATTAGCTGATTTATGAAGCTTCAATTTGATTTTAAGTTTAAAGCAGCAAAGTTAAAGTGTGAAAAATACAGACATGCAGCTAAATGCATAACGAAGATAGTGTGGATTGAAATCTATGACTTGAGCAATTCTTACTTAAGATTAGTTGATGAGTACAGGCCAAACAACCACATAAAGCTAAATGGCGAGCAGAAAGGAGCATGAGTTTGCTTTTTACCGCAATATTATTTGAGGAAAGAACAACAGAGTATGTCTAGTTTAACCTTAAAAACATGTCAATAATGTAGCAGACAATAACACCACAGTATTCGTAGTTGTTTGCCGTGGTATTGTTTCAAGAAAAGGTCGAGTATGATAAAATTAACACCTCAATGTGTAATAACAAAAGAAAGGAAAAACAGAAAACACACACAACAAGAGTAAAGCAAAGTAGAAGACAGTCTGGTTCACAAAATATATTTGTCTTCTTATATTCTATTGAGGGAAACAAGAGGTTTCTTCAACTACCATCTTTAACATGCTGTACAATTGCGGTCCGGTTGTGCACCATTTGCCTCCTATTCCTCCTAACTACTGGTGATGGCCGTGGTTGTACTTGTCTTGGTAATGTTTTGTTCAGCAGCTACAGTTAACGTATTCAATATACTGTGTTTTGCGGTCTCTATACTGTTTCTTTTTAGTGCCATTGTCGTTTGTTTATTTAACCACAACACTGACGGCGTCTGATATAATACCGTGATTGACCATTCTATAATTATTCAGAACTAAATCTCATCACTTCAACTCTAATCTTGCTATCATATATATATCTATATCCGGCTTATGCAGATCTTGTAGAGCTAGATCAGCCAGTTGCCGCTGTTAACGAACAACAATATTTCCTAATGAGTCTCTAGCAATATGCCTAGTAACCTTTATTTGATGTTCGTAGTAAATAACTAAGATTCTGTTTTGCTTATAAATGTAACATATTACATGCAGGGATAAAATGCCCTCATTGTATCGCCCACTTGTAGAAATGTGCCGCACCTACAGGAAGGTGAGCTGTCAATGGGAACGGTATTGACAAACCCACCAACCTGTTTATGGGCAGTTGTAAATCAAGTCTGAATAATTGATATACCGGCGTTGACGGGATCGTTCAGCATCAGAGCATAGCTATGTCACTGGTTCCAGATCAGGTCACTGCTGCCCGGGAAAGGGCAATAATCGCAGTCTCGTTTAACTACCATTAACTGCTATTTAATCAGCACGCGAGATCCTCCGTAGATGCGTTTGGAACTCTTCGAGTACTTCCGTCAATCGTAATGTCAATTACTACTAAGAAGTTTCGATTGACGTCGACTGCAATTGCTCGGATAAGTCCTTCAGCCGTAAAGTCATAAGCCACTAAATAGGATTCGTATTGATGGGTGTTTAAATTAGGCTTAGAGAGAAGGAAGTGACTAAAATAAACTTCTTCAGCATAGAGTGTACCCTTGCTGGAAGCCTTTTAAATAATAATTTCAAGAATTCATTTGAAAACAATCTTTAATTTAAAACAGCAGAGAATGTAGTTTTGCTATTATGTCTCATAACATCAATTAAATGATGCAGCATACATGTATAAGTGAACCGATCGAGATAGAAATCTGATCTTGACATAAAGCTGCGTCCCGTTTTAAAAGACATCGTGTTTGCATGTATTTAAATCAATAATTCTTAATATCTTTTGAGAAAGAATTGTCCAAACAGCTATGCAAATAATTACATCAATTAAAGTTTCATTGATATGACAGAATACAAAGAGTACACAGTTTAAGTTATACTAAATATAAACAGTGGTAAAATAAATATCATGCGTAAATCAATGCTATTTCTGAGTGCCAATCCTACTTGGAAGAAAGGATAACAGACTTACATTGACCTAAACGGAAATTGCTATGGCAACCGTTGTCTTGAACTCTTTGACATATATGTAAGCGCACACAATAGATGAATATACAAGGTAAATACAAGACAGGATCTAAAGTATTAGCTAAGTCCTAATCTAAAATATAACTTTGATAAATATAAACAATGGTTTATTCATAAGAAAAACAAGACCCATCCCTGGAGTGGTGACCTTGACACAAGTTAAACAATTAAAAGAAGAATTTTAATTAATTTTATATATAATTTATATGTAATGCAAGGTCCGGAATTTTATTGGTAATGTGATACCCCTGGTCTCCTCACCTCTATCTAAATCAGCACTCTGACACCCAGACTGAAGACTCACCTTGGCCTGGAAGTGTATCCCGTGTTGGAAGGCGTCATCGTTATGGAGAGGGATTCTGCTGTCGTAGCCATCGTCCGACACCAGGTCGTACTCCTTCTTCGATGGCATACTGCTACATTCTGAAATACACGTTACATGAAATTGTAATTTACATGAAACACAATTTAGAATCAATTGTAATTAACTTGAACACACGTTACAAGTGACATGCAATTGCAATTTAAATGAAATACACGTAAGATTGCAACTAATATATCCGTTAATTATAATATTTTACAACACAAATACAATGTGATATAGCTGAATACAATACACATACATGTACACTAATTATGGTAAATGTATGTATGTGTAAATTTTCATTTCTTCTTGTTCGCTATTAATAATCTAAAGCAGAAACAGTTACACATATGAAGTAATAGGTAATTACGTAAGCGAAATTGTCAATGTACTTTGATCGTTAATTTTGATAGCGAAGAATTGAGAATGTGTGTTTAGTATCGTGCAAAGATTAGTAATAGGGAATTGCTGTGCGGACACTTTATTTTATAAGTATTTACCAATATCTATGATGTGTCTCAATTAAAGACGACGCGCGTCTTTCAGCTTTCAGCTTGATTACATACTGACGTGTACCAATTGCTTTTTGTTTATTCGTTCCATGTAAATTGTTTGGAAATGGAATAAGCGTATCTAATCTGTATCTGATTAGAAAAAAAATATGCTCTGAATTTATTAAGGTTGAAGGAATTGGTCATTTTTTATTTCTGTCATGAGTTCCGGTTTTGTAAACTTCTGCTGAAATGGCATATATTCTAGGTGTTTGAAGCTGACTAAACATCTAGCATTATGTCCGAACACTTTCTTTGTTTATATTTTGTAAACAGAATAAGAAAACGTGCCCAACATGTGAAACCGAAAAACAAAACAAAGAGTCTGTAAGAATGCGATGCTTCGTAAAAAGTAAAACGGTTGACAGTTAAACGTTCTCTGTGAAGCATGCCTATATTAAGTCTATAAATAATATGTATTGTACACATGTACATAGAACACTTGTAGCAAATATACTCAAGGTATTCTTGACTCATGTATTTGCACAAATGACCACTCAAAGCATGAATCGATCCGTCTAATAAAGTAGATCCACATAAGCCAGCGCTTAGAAGCTTGCTGACAATGATCTGCTTTATTTGCTTTGAATTTCTAGCAATATAGCTGTTACTATTACATATAGATGTAATTGAAGCATATTGTGCATTGCTCATCTATAAATGTAGCCTAAAACACATATCTATAAATGTAGCCTGATACACATATCTATAAATATAGCCTGATACACATATCTATAAATGTAGCCTGATACACATATCTATAAATATAGCCTGATACACATATCTATATATGTAGCCCGATACTCATATCTATGAATATAGCCTGATACACATATCTATAAATGTAGCCTGATACACATATCTATAAATGTAGCCTGATACACATATCTATAAATGTAGCCTGATACACATATCTATCAATGTAGCCTGATACACATATCTATCAATGTAGCCTAAAACACATATCTATCAATGTAGCCTGATACACATATCTATAAATGTAGCCTGATACACATATCTATAAATATAGCATGATACACATAGCTATAAATGTAGCCTGATACACATATTTATAAATGTAGTCTGATACACATATCTATAATGTAGCCTGATACACATATCTATAAAATGTAGCCTGATACACATACCTATAAATGTAGTCTAATACACATATCTATAAATGTAGCCTGATAGACATACCTATACATGTAGCCTGATACACATATCTATACATGTAGCCTGATACACATATCTATACATGTAGCCTGATACACATATCTATAGATGTAGTCTGATACACATATCTATAGATGTAGCCTGATACACATACCTGTAAATATAGCCTGATACACATATCTATAGATGTAGCCTGATACACATATCTATAGATGAAGCCTAATACACATATCTATACTTGTAGTCTGATACACATATCTATACATGTAGCCTGATACACATATCTATACATGCAGCCTGATACACATATCTATATATGTAGCCTGATACATACATATATACTTGTAGTCTGATACACATATCTATAAATGTTGCATGATACACATATCTATAAATGTAGCCTGATACACATATCTGTAAGTGTAGCCTGATACACATATCTATAAATATAGCCTGATACACATATCTATAAATATAGAATGATACACATATCTATAAATATAGCCTGATACACATATCTATAAATGTAGTCTGATACACATATCTATAATGTAGCCTGATACACATATCTATAAATGTAGCCTGATACTCATATCTATAGATGTAGCCTAATACACATATCTATACTTGTAGTCTGATACACATATCTATACATGTAGCCTGATACACATATCTATACATGCAGCCTGATACACATATCTATAGATGTAGCCTGATACACACACATATATATATATATATATATAATTGTAGTCTGATACACATATCTATAAATGTAACCTAATACACATATCTATTAAATGTAGCCTGATACACACATATTTATTAAATGTAGCCTGATACACATATTTATAGATGTAGTCTCATACACATATCTATAAATGTAGCCTGATACACATATCTACATATGAATCAGACCAACAGGCTAAAGGACTGGTATGCTACGACTTACTACATGGAAAATATCCCCTATCGTCAACAAGACATTCAATTACTTGGGCTAGTCTATAATGAGGGGTATTCAGGTTTCATCTTAGAGATATATCTCGTCTGCAGTTCAGCCCACCCGCCGCCGGGAGTGATCCATTATGGAGAATGGATCGGAGGGGTTGGGGTTGTAGGTCTGAGTCAACAGCTATAGTACGGTATTGGAAGAAGATGAACGTTTACATGTATAAATTGAAGGCAGAGTCTGTTTAATGATACTTGGTAGTGGATGTACGTTTCTGCCTTATCAAGAATTGTTAGGTAGGATTATTGAAAGACAATACACTGAGAAACATAAACATTTGCTATCGTTTCCATCAATTTTATACAATGGTTGTATTTTGTTAAGCTTGTGACCTATTTGAAAAAAAATATGTTCAAACAAAAGCTTGGAGGGGTCATCTTGATTATATATGATATTCCTATTATGGTGCTGATGCTATTTTCCTGACGTTTCCGAATATTATGATGGAAATTTATGATAATGAGGGCAAAGAAGTAGTTTGGAAGAAATGCCAGTTTGTAGGGGTGTGGCGATGATGACGTAGATGATGGTATATATTTGTTTAGTTATTATGTTTTGAGAAGATCGAATAGCGAGAATGGCGTTGATAAATAAAGATAGAGAGAGAGAGGAATACAGTGATAAGGATACAGTGAAAGGCAGCAAAGAGAGAAAGGGAGAGAGAGAGAGAGAGATAGAGAGAGAGAGAGAGAGAGACGAACGGACGGACAGACAGAGGATACAGAGAAAGGAAGTGAGAGAAAATAGTTGTGAATAAGGAAGGAGATAGACATTGATAAAAGGAAGATTTTGATGTTGCTGTTGCTTCTGTTGCTTTAGTTGCTCCTACTATTAATGATGAAGATGCGTTTGATGTGTTCGGGCAATAAATGATTGAGTTTGGTAACTAGTGATTATCATTTTGTGAACGTGATAAGGGTTAATAAATGTTTGACAAAGTTTTGTTTGTGTGTAAAATTTACAAAGAAAATGGTAGTTAGATGGTGGAGTATGGATTATATTGATACATTATCTTCATATGCTCTCGTGTAGTAGTTGTTTCTTGTATAATGTTGGTTCTAATGTTGGACAGATACAACCGATGGCCCCGCGAGATTTAGACAAGATATTCTCCAGAAATTGCGGACCACCTTTCGTTAATAGGTATTTAATTCAGTCTGGAAACATCTGGCTTTACAGAGTTGCTCTAGACACGAGAGAACGGTAGCTGTGGTAGTAAAAGTAGTATAGATAGCCATGGAGGGGGTGGTAATAGTCGCGGTGTTGTTGTTAATGAGGTGGTAGTAGTGTCAGTGGTGGAGGGTGATTAAGTGACTATTGTGATGGTGGTAGTGATGGTGGCGATTGTGACGATGGGGTGGGGGTAGTATTGATGTTGGTGGTGAAGGGTTGGTGTTGGTAGGGAAGCTTGTGATAATCGGGGTGGTAGAGGAGGCAGTAGTGCTGATAGTGCCGAGGTTGAAGGTGGTTCTTGATGATGATAAACCTCATGAAATAATTCAGATGATTAACTGTTTATGACTAAGTCCAGAACGACAGCAATAAAACGGTATAGTTTGCATACTGTCCTAGTGTAGATAATTTGAGTCAATACCTATAGAATTTTTAAAATGTATTGTCTACCTTTAAGAAGAGGTATAGTTATACCGTATTTGGTATATGAGGACGGACGGTAAGGGTAAAACCGGAAGTTGATGACGACGGGTTTACACTTGAATAGGAGGATACAGAATCCTGCAGCCATTCTTTTGAACGATAAATATTCTTTAACCATGCAACTATTTCACCATTTTATCAGTTTTCCAAGCCTCCGGTTAGTTTCTCTTATAACAATGAGACTGATATAGGCAAGATCTTATCCGATGTCCCTGTGGAATTCAGACACTATCTCATGTAGACAAGATGGACCCTCCTTCCTTTATCTATTATCATTAAATTTGGTCACACAATGTGCTGTCAGAACTTATCAGCGAACTATGTACACCCAGCACAGAGTGGAACCGTTTGATCTGCAGCTACAGGCTTTGGATATACCTGGTTATGTGTTGCTTAGTAGGCTAAGAGTAAATAGGCATTTAATTCCTCTTGGGCACATTTGGCTTTGCATCCATGTCTAACACACAAGGGATTCCAATCCATGGAGCGGTTAATAAGCGTGTCTGGATTGTGTTGGATTTAATCTGTCTTGATCCTGCTTAACAAACAGGCCATACATGGGGAATATGCGGTTTTTTTTAATTTGTAACACAATAAAATAAACACGTTGTTTAACAAAGGATGGTGCTACTGCCGCACTTGTCACATTTTACTGACAAACACGATACGTCTACTATTACAAATGTGACATATATGTTGTTAAATAACCTTATGCTATGAGTCATCAGTGACATAACAATGCACACAGACACAAACGCATGGACGCACGCACGTGTACTGTCATACACGTATCTCTGTAAACGCATATTAAATAGACACAAATATACACACCTGAAGAAACATACATTCAATCACACACTAACAATCCTTACTAACACTAAACATTAACACATCTCAGAAAACAAAGTGAAAAAACAACAACAACGGATATTCCATTTAATAAAAATAACAACAACAACAACAATAACAATAACAATAACAATAACAATAATAATAATAATAATAATAATAATAATAATAATAAATAAATAAATAAATGAGAAATTAAATAAATAAATGAGAAATTAAATAATAGCAATATAAAACAACAGCAACTTCCATTGTGCCGGTCGCGATGTTTTACAAACTACATTAAACAGGAAGGCTATTATGGCATAACGAAGCAACAGTGCAGGAGATGAAATGTTTGGCGTGTGAGGGACATTCGCTGTATATTATATCACGTCGGCTACCAAAAAGGGCATCTCTGGTCGCACTTCCAACACCTTTCGGTACAGAGTCTATCACCATCATACATGAAACCGACAAGTGTTAAACGTATTTCAACAGGACAAAAATAGCTCCGAGGAAAATGCCATATATCCCTGCTTTTGCTAGTTAAAGTTGAATAAAGTTCATTTATAAGTGAGCAACATCAAATGTCTTAGCAAAACACGAAACCGACACAGTGCCAGAGTATATGCAGCCAAATGGCAAACAAAGCAGAACCTGATAAGCCAGCTCCTATCAATATGTTGCTGATCTGGATCCTCACTATTTGTCTAAGCTTTGTCAGTTTGTGGCTAGAGGGCTAGGGCTGAAGAGCAGGCTAGGCTGTCAGTCAGAGAATGATCTGGCAAGTCATACAGTCTGGATAAGGCCGAGACACTACAATATTACTTATTCTATACGCCAGAACAATCACTCTTTATTAGGGAGACCAGATATATGCTAGGTTGTTATTTGTTCGGTCCCAATTTTTTATTTTAATCTTTTTTCGTTTTCATTTTCTCACACACTATATGACTTCGACTAGTGATCATCCGACCACCGCAGTGTAAATTTTTGAATTTGCAAATTTTATTTCTAGCAAAAATAAACATGTAAAGCTCTTATCACTGCAGCCCTCTTGTCTATGCTCGGCTCCTGCCAAGTGGATAAAATTATATGCAATATTTGGCAAATACAATGACCAGCCATGAAATAACCAATAGTGATCTGAATACCCGTAAACCTGATTGTTGTTTGCATTTCTCTAAGAAGGTTCGAAGGTTTATTCAAAGTCTGTATATAATCAACGGAAGCCATTTAATAATTATATGTGTTGATTGCTGTTCTGATATCTCAAGGTGGAACCCGGCAGTTTGGACCAAAGTTTTTTTCTCATATAACCATATAAGTCATTGTTACTTGACAATTTCCTGCAAAATGTTGTTCAAAATGTTGTTCATTATGCCCTAGATCTGTGTGAACAATGAAGCATAAATAAACACTCCTTGATCGCAAACAGGCATTTCTTATTTAATTTAAGCTACAATGATTATTTTTATACTAAGAAAACCTCGTGACAACCTACTTTTGAAATCACGTTATTGCGTCATTCGGGTAATTCGTTATGGCGTCGATATATATAAATATATATTTAGTAGAGATCACTATGACGGTAATTCATTGATTTAAAAAGAAGGAGCTTTAAGAGTGCTTTGTCGCGATTTACAATGTCCTACAAATTAGGTAGCGTTCAAAGCCGTCGTTACTTAGACTAGCGTATGAGTTAAAGTTAAAATTATGACCAAAGTCCAACCGTTATACTTTTTAAACCGTTTTATGTGTTGACCTGTTTCCAATTATAATTTATTTTTTTAACCTGATAGTTTAAAAAAAAAATATTTTTCTATATTTTACTTGCGTAATTTGGTCTAAACCTGATTATGCTCTATTCACATTTAACTTATAAAGACACAGCGCACTGTTAGGTTAACACAGAATAACACTTAAGGCAACAACATTTATGAATAATTCGTCTCACTATCTACACATAAAACGTATAGTTTACCCACACGCCTCCATCCCCACGCCAACCCTCCAAAAAATAATAAATACAAATAAGTAAAAGTAAAAAAAAAAAAAAAGTAATAAGTAAGCCCTAAGCGTTAATGTAACTAAAGGTATTCGTTCAAACTAAGATGCATTACTACAAAACAAGATGGTAATCGAGGTCCCGTCCCTTATGATAGCTCCCCCCTCTCATTATGCTCACTAAAGTGTATTATTAACATTACGATACAAGAAGATGCTGATAGTGGCATAGGATTATTGCAGATGATGATCTTGTACGTTGTTCGTCTGGCAGTACGCCATACTTTTAACTCATTATAAACATACATGCTTTCAGCAGCAAAGATCCCTATCAGTTCTCTTTCTATATCTGTTTATGGTGTTGTTTTCATTTGTTTTAAGATTGTGTAAATCTTATTTAATATAAACCTTAGTTTTGTATGTTTGATCTGATCACATTTGTTACTCTATTTTGTACGCATCTACCTATATATGCCATTTGTTTTGTTCTACATGTATCTTATCCCCAATGTATAATCACGGTTAAAACAGGGGAAAATGAAGAAGGGAGTTCTAGCCAGCAAGAAAGACGGGAAAATGTACCAGGAAATGTTTACAAACAGAGAACATCCTTCCAGATATAAGAACACTTTTATCTGATCACACACTCCAGCCACAATGGAACACGGTCGACACTTTGAAAAGGATATACATTTAAACCAGGTTCATGTTATGGACCTGGTCTTTCCACATTACGTACACACCGGTATTATGTATTCATAATTATACAGAACCGCAGCGTCCATGGTCAAACGATTGGCTTCGAAGACTTATCCCTTATACCTAGGGTGTGCAAGTACCGGTCGTAATCGGAGCAAGAGCGTCCCCGAGGGAAGGACTTTTAGCGGACCCACAGGATGCCAATGGTTCTACCCAGACATTTGTCTTGGTTCTTTATAAATAATAGCTGGACGTCGCTTGAACATAATTGTGTCAGGGCGGCTTATCCATCTTAAACAAACTAAATCATTAATGTTTTGCAAGAAGTTATATGAAACCAGAAAATATACATTTTACGTTAGATGTATTTTTCCACCATTCTTAACAATAACGATGTGGATGCCTTTGTGTCTAATGTATAGCGCACCTATAGCTAGGCGCTGTGCCGAAACCCCGTGGGTTTATGTGTGTTTGGTATCTCTCGCATATAAATATATTGATACAGTAATATTGCATCGAAGAGTACGAATCTTCGGCGACCAGGTCGAATTTAGGTCGTGGAGGCTGCAAACACAACAGGAGAGGTAATGAGTTAAAAAGAACATCTGTCTGGTGCCAAAAATATCTCAGAAGTCAATACGGACCCATATGGTGGTCTGATGTTTAAAATGGAATACGTTCTGGAGGATAGACAACGGATAAGGGAAGGAAAGATTTGTGTTTCTTTCTGTTGTACAATATTATACAAATAAAAATTGTAATAAAGCTGTCATTTTTATCAATATGCACACATGCATTTATTTAACGATATTTTTATTTCGTTTTATTTATGACATTGCCATCTATCTAACTAAATGTTAAGTTTAGGTATTTATTAGAACGGTCCCGATGTGATAATTAAAACTAAAATGAAGAGAATATATTTTTCTTGACAATTATGGGATATATGAAACAGGAAATCAATGATATTGACTAAAATAACTCATCGTATCATTTTAACGACTTGGCCATATTTAGTAAGATTTGCATATTTATATATTTTTGCCGAATGCAATAATTTGTTAGTCCACAATGGATATTGATTACATCTGGCTACTAAATTGTGTGCAAAATACTCTGACTTTAAAGATTGTGATGTTTTCAACAAGTCAGATGGATAAAAATCATTGCAACGGTTTACACATATTTCAGCTACAAATATCTCAACAAACTACATGTATTAGGCTGCACGTTACAAGTGTTGATGGGGCGGTTGTGGACGAACGGTCGGTGTCACCGACTTGTAACTCTTCAGCCCTTCTCCGCATGGGTTCGAGTCCCAGTCGGGACGAGAAGTTTCATGTAGGGAGGTTTTCTAGCTAATCTGAGGTGTACCGAGGGTACTACACATACTGGCGTCTTAGTTCACCAACAGTTAGCTGGACGTCGCCATTACGACCATATTTGTGTTGGTGCGATGTAATAAAAACAAACAAACAAACAAACAAACAAACAAACAAACAACATGTGCAGACATATATAACAACTTCAGGTGTAAACGACACACTGATTGGCCCAATCGATACTGCTGTTACAATTTAAGTAAATCTGAAGTACACGTACATTTATTGCTGTAGCAAACGGTTTCAACCCTGCATTGGGGGTTATTGTATTGAACCGTCACAATTTTAGCCTCTGTTCCCTTTCTGCTAAAGTTTGGAAATTTATTTGGAAAATGAGACTTATAAATGATATAATAAAAAATCAACAAGCCGCAGCAGCCGGAGATCGAACTCGGGCATGTTGATTACTGGTGAAGCGCCACCAATACAACGCAGCGGCCATTTATTTTAAAAGAAGATTCACTATTTAATTTGGTTGACCATTATATTGTTGCATACTAAATCAGGTTCTCTTCGCTCGTTAGGGTGTGTGGTGTACACTCATTGTGTGTTTTAGTACTCAGATGGGACTAGTGGTTTTGTTTAAATCATAGTTTAGAAAAAAGAAACATGTTGGTGAGGTGCATCATCACAAAAACACGAACAAAAGTCAAAACACGCAACATGTATAATTGTACGCATAAACAAAAAGAAATGGGAACATGTGATAGCGACCAAGTTACACACAAAGATACATGCATGAATTATAAACACACATTTTCATACTATCGTTCACATATGCAAGCACATTCTCAAAAATACGTTTAATTCAACTACAGAAAAGAGCCCATTCATTCTTTTAAGCGATACAAAATTTCTTCAATATTGAATGTCACAGTACTACAAAGCTAATATTCACTGACAGGGAAAATCTATTTATCGACTTTCTCTCTGCCTTTAAGATTAATCGTATGTTATTGTGTACTGTCGTGCTCTTTTAAACTTAGTTCCCTTATGTCATCACTTAGCAAAACACACTTAACGCTCGTTAATAATACACTTAGCTGTAATGTGAACAAACGAGCTTAACTAGCAGTGTGTGTGATTAACACGAAGGAAACATAATGACTTTCACATCATCGTTCGTTGTCTTGTAACAGTCAGCGCACCTGTCACTTATTAACTTCTTGCTAACATTATCATTCGGCATTAATAACTTGTATTACCTACCTTTCTTAGACTTATGTTGAATAGGTACTCGAACACTAATGTTAATACGCATATAAATCCAAAGCAATTAATCCAACTCCACCGTTAATATACGGCCATAAATCCGAAACATCATCAGTCACACGACTGACTTGATTTACAGCACCAGAGTTGAGATAAAAACACACACCACACTCACAACACGTACAGCTAGTAGATCCTTTGCATCAAGTCACGTGATCTACGGTGCCAAAAAACTCATGACGTAATCAAAGATGGCAGTGCTGGAGTCAAAAGGTAAACAATGTCATACTTCTACTCGAAGACGATTCAACCAAAAATTAAACACGCATATTAAATTTCCTTCCAGCTTAGTCAAGCGGATGTAACAAGACAGTAACACTTCCAGGCGCCTTACACGAAGCAGCGTTCATCGTTCATTGAGAAACCCACCGGATTCTGCGAGGTTCTCCCCGTGTTTCCTATGGTGTAAGTATGTTCAAGAGCAAATTCCTACACACGCAAACGGCAGCTTAACTCTCTGAAACGAGTTTTATCTTTCTTCTCGTAGACTAGCGTTATGACACATCATTTGTGGCAGGCGCTACGGATTAGGAAAAGCAGGAACCGGATTGGGAAAATTGCACAGGTTTTCCTGAAGTGAAGCCGTCTGCTACAGTGGCTTATTTCTGGGTAGCGCACGTATTATTGCAGAAAACGTTATATATCAGCAACAATAATCAGAGTTCAGCCTTTCAGTGGGTTGTATAAATGGTTTCAAACTTCCCCCAGTGTTTCGCGGAAAGGCAGATCGATGTATTGGCCTCCGGCGATCTAAACCGCCAGCCGCAGAAAATCACTGCATTTGATCCATCTATCGCGAAAATATAAATCCCAGCACGAAGCACGATATATGGCGCAATGGATTTAAATCCACGTTTATCACAAGGATGGATGTACATTAAAGGGAAACCTTAACAAGAGGTTCATAACCTTTTATTAATTTTCACAAAGGCATCAAGGGGTCTTAATTAATTTGATGTTGCATATTGTTGAATGTATGCCTTTACTTTTTTCATAACATACTAAAATGGCCTGCGTTTAAAAATAATAATAAAACTGCTTGTCGATGATTTTGGAGCTACAAATATGCTAACACTAAAAAGGGAAGAGAAAAATGCAAAATGTGATTGAAAAACAACAGGACCTGAATATATATGCATGTGACTCACTATCACATATTCAGGTCAGTACAGTGAAACATGTCATATGACCGTGTTCATTTATTGTTATATAACAATTTTTAGTTAATTATAACATATTCACACGATGATGTATACTATATATATATATATATATATATATATATATATATATATATATATATATATAGAGAGAGAGAGAGAGAGAGAGAGAGAGAGAGAGAGAGAGAGAGAGAGAGAGAGAGAGAGACAGACAGAGAGACAGACAGAGAGACAGACAGAGAGAGACAGAGAGACAGAGAGAGACAGAGAGAGAGAGAGAGAGAGAGAGAGAATTTGACGGGCATGTGCTCCTGTATACCCATTTTAAATAAAAGCTGAAAACGTAAACCATATCATTTTTTTATGTTGATATGTTCAGCCTGCATAGAAATAAAATATATGACAGAACAAAACAGAATGAGTTAACTTGAGTTAAAACAACTGTTTTTTTATTTGCAGAATAAATTGTGGTCAAATTGTTCTGTATTGAAAATTGCATATCTTTTACGATTCAGTGTATATGGTATGTAATCATGTTTCATTGTTAAATCGATTAAGGCAACACAATAAGCGAAAAAATTCAGAAAGTATTTTTAGTTATATTTTTTGTGTATTTACAAATGTAAATACTTTGCAAATATGGACAAATATTCTTTAAAATACACAGAGAATGTCTGCGATCGTTTGGGCACTTGAATTCAACTAAAATTTTCTACAAAAAATCTAACATTTAAACAATCTTAAATTATTTAAACGATGTTATACATTTGTATTGCTTTATTTCGTACTTGTATGTTTAATCAGAAATGGTTTCGATAAATGTTTTTTTTTTTTTTACAAATAAATACGCTTTGTACTTGAGTGAGCATTCCATAATCGTAAGACAAAGCGTCCTAAAACAACACTTATGTATGGGTAACGTCATACGCTGCTTTAAACCTTCTGGGAAAGTGGAGGTGCGACCAAATCCAAGTCCTTTGTTACTCAAACGCGTTGCGTATACACTTATTGTGCCTAAAATACACACAAACTGTACGAGTACTAGAAGACAGCAACAAACGACAAAACTCCACTATGTAAAACAATATCATGCTGAGAGACCTATTTTCAAACCAACGGATTGATCTAAATAAAATCCCTTGATGACAGTGTCTCTTGACATGAAGGCGATATCATACAAATTGGACCAAACTGTTTTCCTTTAAAAACCAAAAAACTCATTGTTAGCTGAAAATAACCGCAAAACTATTCACTGATGTTCACTGATGTTCATCACTGATCTTCACTGATGTTCACTGCATGCACTTGCAATTAAGAGGCTTAAGTTAAAAAGTTTGAGATACTCTAAAAATGATCATATTCTGATAGAACCGCGTCCTCCCCAAGCCTTAAATGATTTAATCAATAATATGTCTAAATTAATGACCAACGCTACATGCTGGTATATTATAATTGTGTGGGAGCTGTCATTTAACCTATATTTTGTAACTGCCAGTGACTGCTACCAAACCATGTACATGTACATCAGTTATGGATTTTCAGAATCAACCAACAAAAGCCAAGCAACAACAAATAGATGAAAATGCTGATAATGACTGTATCGATTAGTGTATATTGCGTGGTTTTCAAGGACAAGACAGAATTATTCAGACCAAAAAAGGACGAAAATTAAAAGTAACCTGCACTGTCACTATAACAAAAATAAATAAAGTAAACAAACAATCATGCATCCATAACTCCTTGGTTTTCATAGTCTTAGAAGCAAAACTTGAAATGTGTTGAAATGTGGCATCAAATAATTAATGTAATAAATTAACAGAACAGACATACCATGTTGCATTTTGTTACCATTGTATACGATTCAAGTTTTGGTCTCAAATCTGCTATTATCCTCAATGCTATGATTGTCTGAATTTTAAATACAATTTGAAATCTGGCCAACCAGATTTGTATGGTCTCCGTATCAAGTTCAAACTTTTATATTCTTAGATATAGGTGTCCTGGAAAATTCACGACACAATTAAACGGTCGTCCTTGTCTATTTATATATACCATTTGACCTAATCAGTGTAATTCTTAAGCAAATGGTGAAAAGTTGCCTTTCTTTAAAAAACGAACGCGTTTTGTGGTGCTGTTTGTGATCACTTGAGGCAGGCATGAATAGAAACTGTCAAATTAAGAACAGGAGGCGGAGTTACATACGCATTGACCATAATAACACCCCGCCCTCCACTTCAAGAGTGTACAGATATTACTAGTGATCTTGTTGATGTAATTTGTACTTAGCCATCCATCTTCTACCAAGCTCAATAAACTGGTATTGCTGGTAAATACATCAATCATCTTCTATCAATATTATTAAATGGCGACAAAGAAGTGCGAACAAATTAAATTCTAAAAGAAACTTATCAAACAACATCTCGATATGATTAAAAACTAGAGCCTTTTCAGAGCAATTAATGGTTCTCAACACATGCACAAGCCGCGAAAGCAAATGTCTACCTTATATAAATTAATTGCTGAGACAAGATGGTGCCGAGCGTAATTCATAACGTTTTGCTGTGTTTTTCAAGTGAAAACTGAGATGGAAACGTAGTCGGGACGGAACAGAAGTCCACATCAGACACTGCCAACACAATTCAATTTGAAAAGGAATGTACAAGTATTATACCAACATAACAGTTATATTATTAGGATAATCGAATCGCTTTGTCCAATTCCAACTTGGCCAAGATAGGATTGATTGATTGGTATGTGTGGTAATCGGACTGAGTTAAAAAACAGCAACATGCCATTTGCCACCTTGCGAGGCATCGTTCTATCGCTGTTTTGTGTGGTAATGGCTGTGTTGATGGGAAAACGTACAAAATGAAAAGAAAGTTGTACCGCAGTAATTCTAATAGCATGTTTCATGGCATGTTCTTGAATAACAACTATGCCCATAAAAGCACTTCTTAAAATGACGCATATGCCTAGTAAGTAATTGTCAAAATATAATTTAAATTGCATGGCTATTAATGTCTCTTTCTTGTTCAAAGTTTTAACATAGTGCAACTTCATAACAGAAATATCTGGCAGGTGAACGGAAAAGTCGTAAGTAATTGTTTTATTATATTTATTATATGCTTTATATTGAACTTTGTAAATATAGTCTAAGTGGACAAAAAGGCTCAGCATAGACATTGACGAATTCTACATGTTAAATCCCATTATTGACATAGGTCAGAAATAAATTACAGAACTGACTATAGACCTCATAGAAAACAACTGGATGGATTGTTCAGAATTTATAAATATTTCCCAAATTCATGTCAATTGCTGAATCTTGTTATCATCTATTATTTTGTGAACTGTAGTAAAACGTTCATTTTGATTAAATACCAATTTCAAAGTGATAATTTCTCGATGAACATTTGTATCGTTTCCTTGTAACAAAATCCAGAAGGCTTCGTTTCCTTCTGTATTTATGTTTTCGTGAGGGAATCAAATTACATTCCTATAAGTTTTGGTACTGAATATGACATAATATGCTTAATCAACTAATTTTATGCATACCAGGAAATCACATTGTTTCGTTCTTGGACATGGTAGTGCTCATTTACTCCCAAGTACAACATCATTATACTTTTAAACAAGATCCTATGATTGTTCTTTTATTGATTTCAAACATGAGGATAACTCATTTGTTTCTTCTGATATACTTATTTCTTAGTCGTGTGCATGTAAGACTAATGTTTGAAACACGGGAACACACTTGAATTATTGTGTTTATGCAAGTTAATGAAGAAAGTTATAGCTATATAATTATATTGTAGTTATTGGATAATACACCTTTCTTTAAGTCCAATGTAACTTTTATATGTTGTTGCAACCAAGCGGACTATGGAAAGCGGACTATGGATTGTTTCTGATTTCAGAAATCTTAAAAAGACCTAACTTGCATTGTTAAACACCTTGTCATATGTTCATGTTCATTGTCACAGTGGGGCGGTCGTATAATTACAATGTACATTAGATATTGGTACATCAGCTTCTTCTAAATTTATTAATAACACCTATACTACCCCGCTCGGACATTTTGTTTAAAAGTGGCTTTTCTGTTTTTTCTGCAGAGTCACCATTTATTTTATGACGTCATTGCTTACTTCTAAGTGTAGGCCATCGCCAAAGCTGGTTTGTTTTGAAATGCTTTCTTTTTACTCAATGTCTCATTGTCTTTAAAAAGAAGCCGAATACGATTTCTCCTGACGCTAGTGCCTCCTGTCCTCAAGGATTGTTTGACAACCAGTTCAATTTGTGGGCGAATGAGGGAAGGATATATGAACAGGATGGAGACAAAAAGATAAAAAATGACAAAGAAATAAGAAAGTAAAAATAATTGAAGAAATACTTTATACATATAACACATGATGTGATTTTAAACAACAGTGGTAAATGTCGACACGTGTCCTTATAATCATTTATTTTCAAATATCTGTAACAGTATGTAGTAGTCTTAAATTAAGACGTATTTTCCGACATTTTTACAGACTCACCCCTAATCATCATTTCCTTCAATGGACCTTTTCAACGCTACTTGCTGGTGTCTTACACCTGCGTGGGAATTGTGGGGTTTCACCTTCAAATGTTTGTATTCTTTATAGTTAATATAATTCCCCGTGTTGTATATCTATGTATGTACCAGGGAAAAAATAAAAGATTTATCTGTCTGTCTGTCTGTCTGATCTATCTGATGATTTAATTTCTTTCTTAGCTATTCCAATCCATGTTTATCAGTTATCTTCTTTAGACTCAGCCGACAAAAGCCCCAAGCAACTTACGTTAATGATGAACGTGTCGATTAATTTGTGCTGTTAAATTTAAAAGGACAGAATAAATAAAAACGAAGTCCTCTTTTGATAGTAAATAACACACACTTAAGTAAACAGGGAGATCACATTTCTATACCACATGACACTTTGTTACCATGATTTACGATTTAAAAACTTGAAACTCGAGTCTGCGACCATTCCTCAAGGATATGTTTGGTTAAAATTGACATGCAATTTGATATCTAGCCAACCAGATCTTTAAGAATGATTTCAGACTCCAGTCGAAATTTCTGTATTCTCAGACTAAATTGTCCAGGAAAAAGGACACACTTTTATGTACGGTCAAGTATATTCCATTAACCAGTTTACCGAATCAGTGAAAAGTCTTATGCACCTGTGAATGTTTGTCCTTCTTTACACAAATCGTGTGTGTTATGGAGATTGTAAGTACCTGGGATAGGCGTAAATAAATAACAAATCGAGGAAGAGGTTACATATACTTTGAACAACCGTCCACTGTGCAGCGACATTTTGTTGCTTCTTTCAAATAGTTCGAACGGCTTTATGTAAATATGCCTTAGCAGACGACGTCAATGTTCTGGTATATTCTGAAAACGCATTTAGGTTTACAGAGACACACACAAAGAAACACCAATCCTGGTCGAGTTACATAATTCCAGACCAATGAATTGCACTTTGATTAAATGCACGCAGACGCTGCCGGGGCTTTTATAAACTGATTTTCTTGACAATTTTGGAGACTTACGCAGTTAATAACGTTTGATGTGTTTCGTTTTAAACAATAGTAGTATCCGGGGATTCGGATGTAAAGACAAAGACAAGTAGATAAGACTAGCGAAGAAAAGTATTGAAATGAGAATTTTGAAAATAGTGTTGACAAATTAAAAATTAAAGGAACTGATGTTCGAAATATTGGAGAAAAGTGATAGAAGGATTTATCATTTTGATTAGGTATCGTTTATTTTGTAAGAACTGATTTTGTAGGGGTTTAACTTGTAGGTTTATTATGTCATAACGTCTATCACGTCGTGGCCATGTATTTCATGTCTCTTACAACCACTCAAAAATCATCTCTGGATAAGAGATCTTCAAGCTCCTAACACATGAGCATTTCTCGAAACTGGATAAAACTCGGCGTAACAACATGTTATATAAATTTGAAACTTGCCCCGAGATCCACAGACAAAGTTGCCTTTAGTCTTTCTGAACGAAATTCCACGCGAGGGCTGTCTGGGATGCTGTTAGTTCAACAATTATTGCTAAAATACACGATTTCACGGACAACGGTTTCATCCCCCACTTTTTAACCTACACTATTTGTATATATTATATACATATATATAACACGCCCACGTATTTTTTATTTTATTTTTAAAGAAACTGGATAGAAAAATGATAGAATAGAAGTGAAATTTGGTAAACGGCAATCACAGACTAAATCAAATGCAATATAACATGCATTTATTTGAACAAGGAAACATATACACTTTTTAATAAACTAGCAATCCAAAACACTCAACGAGGTTGACATTGTGTTAGAAGCTTATCGATAAATTAAAAGTAAGACCGAATCTCAATCAAACTACATCTCTAACACAAATTTTGTGCAATCGTTCCGTTTCATTTAAAACTGATTATTTATTCGGTAACGTTATTTAATTTAATTAAACGCAGGTGAAAAAAGCACAATAAAAGCACAAAACACATAATGTTATACCGGTGAACATCTTAAATGTATTTCTCACAAAGTAAATGACCACTTTTGTTTTTATAATTAATCTTTCGTATAAATATAATTCGCTTATCGCGAAATGCATTTTGGATAAACCAATAACACTCGAATGTATTTCCAGCAGATAGCAATGTTTTCTTTTTTTTTATAAAAAATGTTTCACGATATTTATGACAGCAGAGTAATTAGCTGCAATTCATGACGCTTTGTTTGATTTGAGCGAGATTAGATTGATAGGACAGTTACCGAGAGGAAAGGCGCTAGACAGGACTGATCAGGATTGGCACAGAGACATGCGCAGTTGAAATGAAAAGGATTGTAAATCACACACTGACGGGCATCAAGAGGACTTAAGTCCTTGAAGAAGAAAAAGGAAGTAGTGAAAGGAAAGTCTTTAAGTATGATAGTAATGATGACCAATCATGTTCTCCGAAAACATGGTTTATTTACATGGAACTTCAAGTCGTGTTCATCTGAGTATAAGAAAGAACTCATTACGAGATTAGCAAACAAAACATTAGTTATGATATAAAATGATAACACATTTTGGCAGCGTTTACTGACATCCGTTCTTATATATGATGATAACTCACTTTGCCAGCATTTACTGACATGCATTCTGATATATGATGATAACAAATTTTGCCAGGATTTACTAAAATCCATTCTTATATATAAATGATAACACATTTTGCCAGCATGTACTGACATCGGTTCTGATATAACGTAACAAAAGGAATGCACGAATGTTACGTGAATATAATTAAACATGGCGTTGGTTATTCCGTTATGATTATGAAATCACCAACCAAATTCCAGGTTGATAATATTATCAGATTAAGTTAAACAACATTGAGACATGGCATTATTTAGTAAGCGTTGATGCTTGTTATTTGTGTGTCTTTGATGGGCGTGGCGATGGCGAGAATGGTGGGAAAAACGTACACAACGAAAAGAATGTCTAAGCTTTGCAGTAACAATAAAAGTACGTTTAAATGAATGTTTTCTAAATAACGAGGTTTATAAAGACATATTTTATAATGACACACAATCCTACGATAATAATTACCCAACTATTAGTTATCCTACCTGTTACAGGTTTGGGTTGTGATTTTTAAAATTAAATTATAATTTTCATATGACATTGTTACATGTATATCCTATTTTCAAAACGGCAGCAAACACGTACATGTCATGTGACATTGTGTTTTGTATTTTCTCGACAAAACGAACACAAATACGAGCGCATGTAAATTAAATTATGCAGAGGAAAATTGTTTGTGTCAATTTTGCTGCAAGTTTTTCTCTGCTACCAGTATATTTTAGACCAACATGCGGGTTTCTAGTAACAACAAACAATCGTTAAACAAACCCCATGGCTGGTCGTGAAACATGTCTTAAATACATTGTCTACATATACATGACACTCATTGTTCGACAGAGGAAGGCTGATGGATTTAAAGTGACAAGAATATTGATTCTATTAGTTTTGACATGTACATGTAAATAAACATAGAGTGTACAGAATAAAAACGCTTTAAAATGATGTACTTGAAGAACAATATTATCAAAATAAGGCAGAAAAAAGTGATTTGCAAGCTACACCGTTGCTGCCACTGCTGATCTGAATGATTATATTTGTTCTGAAAAGCAAGTCTTGTCTTTCTTCTACCTAAATACTATATTGTCAAACTAGGTCAAAAGATTTGTTCTTTTAATGCTGACTATAAGTATACGGAAATGAAAGATTAAAGAGGATATTTTACAAATACAGTCAAATGATTAATGGTGAAAACTCACGAAAATAGATAGTTTAGATTAAAACTTTTAATGTTAAAAATGAACACAATTGTTATGAAAACCCTAGAAAATTACGAAAGACGGGTAAGAAAACACGAACATTTCAAGCAAAGAACGAACCAAATACGGGTTATAGGTGATGCCATTTTCAACAAGTTAACAAGACAAACAAATTTTGACAAAAAGATTTGCGACAAAATACAAGCTCACTTTAAAATCTGTCCCATTTCTAATTTTAATACTTGGAGCTACCAGTCTATCAAGCAAAATGAGGTCAAGTATTTTAGTGCTCCAGTTAAAATGTGACGGCGTCCTTTTAAAGCAGATATCGTGCTGATACCCAGGCAAGTCTCACTTTCCTCGTAGTCTACAAATATAGACAATGGCCATATATTTGCTTGTGGTTTTAGAAAAAGAGATAAACGACTACCATTAAAACTTTACAAGTACTAAAGTATCAAATCATCCACCGAATAGTTTTCATAACATATATGATGTTTCTCCTTTCGTAAGCTTTTGTTGATTTCAAGACATGTTCGTGGGATCTAATCGGGGAAAGCTAATCCTTGACCTAGTAATATAACATATTTTATTGGTACAGTAATACTACTATACCGACACAATTTATTGTTGACCCACTGTAGTCATTCACTTTTCTTTCGGAATATTGCATATATATATATTCAAGAAGCTAACATCAATGAACGAGATTTCTTCTAGACATCTGCCACAAAGCATTTGTAAGTCTTGTACTCGTTTACACATTACAGGAGTTGTTTTCTGTATTTACTAAGTTTTCATTTCATTTAAGTTTTATTGTTAGTTTTTTTTCAAATAATACCAAATGGCAACAAAGGAAATAGTTTATCAGCAAAAGTATTTGAGCATAAAAAGTATAATACCTTCAAAAATAATTAGAAGTGTTGGAAAATGACCTTGATTTAATTTCCAATAAACGTTTAACAATTAGAGGGCCAACTTGGGAAATTGGAAATAAAACATATTAAATTAAGATTTTACTAATTAAATTTTACTCAACCTGATTCATTGTAAAGTATTTTAAAATTAAACACGCAATGAAAAGATGATACAATTCTAATAGATTGGAACAAACTATCAAACGGTAAAAATCTATCAATGTCTAAAACAAGACAACGTTGCGCAAAAAATAAATCTTGTATTCTACTGACTCATGCTGTATCATTTTATATACATTGATAAAAGCGAAAGTAGCCATGGACAAAAAGTATCAGCATAGACAGTGACTTATTCTCAATGTATATTCCTGTTATTGACTTTATGTCACAAGTTCATTACCGAAATGGCCATAGGTCTGACCGTGCCTTGAATATTTATGGCCAACATTGTTGTTCCTGGCTCTTAGAAGACAAATAGTTACTACTGTATGGATTCTCGATCAGAATTAATAAACTTTGCCCAAAGTATGTCCGATGATGAATCTTATTGGCATCTATCATTTTCTGCTGTAAAATGTCTTTTCTGATAAAATAGCAATTTTAAAGTAATATATATATATTATTGCCCCAGGAAAACAAATGGAGAAAAAATAATTACAGCGAAAAAGAAATAACCCTATTGTAATATTTATTATATATTATATATATTATTAATACATTATTTTTCAATGCATGTTTTCAATGTTTCCTTGTAAGAAAATCCAAAAGACTTTGTTTTTCATTTTGCTGTAGTAATACCATTTGCTTTCGTGAGGGAATCAAATTATGTTTGCATAACTTGTCCTACTTGATACGGTATTAGATGCTTGTTTTTGCATACCAGAAGATCACATTGTCAAATCCTTTGGCATGTTATTCCTCATTTAGTCCCAGGCAGACAATAAGTACACACTTTCCAACAACTTTTCATTGATTTATGGTCGACATTTGTCATTATCCAAGCACGTTATGACATTAAACATTGGGGAAACCGATTTGTTTCTTCTGAGCTGCTCATTTCTATTAGTTGTGCTCTTGACAGTGTATTACGTGGAACACGCGAACACGCTTCGTTGTGTCTTTGCAAATAAATAAAGAACTTTATAACTCTATATAATTATATTTTATAATTTCTAAAGGGAATTACCCGCCCCGATTCTTTAAGTCCCCGGTAACTTTTGTGTGAGCTAAAATCAGCTTAGACTGTTTTGTTTTAATATGAATCTGTCCACTGTTTGTCCTTGGAAAAAAACACAGGACGGGCGAGGTTGGAGCTTTGTTAACCTGTGTAAGCACCTTATTCGTTTCTTTTGTCGACTGGTCGTTACAAGATTGTAATAACTTCGAGCATTTCTCATTTTTGTATTATTTTGGTCTTAGATGTTTTCTATTTGCAAATTTTAGTATATGTTGTAATACACTTGGGACGATGAATTCTTTTGTATTTATGAACACAGCAAATACACTTATAGAGTAAACAAAACACGGTTTTAAGCCTTGTAATTGTGTGGGACATATCGATGTCGAATCAATCGACAGTAACTGAATAACTTTACCAACACCATGCAACTACAAATGGAAGAAAATGCTATTGATTAAAGTGTCTATTTATTTAATTGTTTCGTTTGAAATGACCAAAAATAAGAATAAAACAAAGTCTACATTTGAAAGTAGTCTTGATAAAACAACAACGATCCATAAAGAAAACATATCCTTCACTATTCTATTGGTTAATCATACTTGTATAGCAAAACTTGAAATATGGCTTAAATAGTCAACAGACAACTACAAACAGTTATATATCCTGTAACATTTTTGATCCATAGTCCACCACGATGAGAGAACTTTGAATTCGAGTCTGAGACCATCCTCAAGGCTGATTGGATTAAATTGCGATGCGGTTATATAATATCTAGCCATTCAGCTCCTTCAGGGTGATCTGTCAGACAGAAGTTTATTGTTTTATATTCTCCGTCCCACGTGTCTTGGAAAAAAACGATACAATTTTATGGGAATTCTTGTCGATTTACATAAACTAATGTATCAAATCTGTGTAAAGTCTTAGGCGCTTGATGAATAGGTGTTATTCTTTGCACAAAACATGTGTGAGCATGGTGCTGTTTGAGAACAACTTAGGTAGGCGTGAACAGAAACTGCTACTGGAACAACAGGGGGAGGAGTAACATACGTAATGAGCGACCGTACGTTGTGGAGGGAAGTTTGGCTGCGTCTGTCACATAGTTCAAACAATTCTATATAAAGATAACGGACGACGTAAA
This sequence comes from Sinonovacula constricta, assembly GCA_007844125.1. Lineage (NCBI taxonomy): Eukaryota > Metazoa > Mollusca > Bivalvia > Cardiida > Solecurtidae > Sinonovacula > Sinonovacula constricta. The sequence continues at coordinate 14,967,121 of CM017572.1, forward strand.
TGTACCGGCATATTCTGAAAACGCATTAAGACTAACAGCGACACGTAAAGGTTAAAACAGCAACAACAAATATCAACAAACAATCTTGGCTGAGTCATATAATTCTAACTGATGCTCGAATATATTTTAGAAAAAGTAATAGAAAGGTTTATCGTTCAATTTATATATACTGATTTGTGCAATGGTAGTCTCTGTTTAGAGATCATCACGATCAGAATATATCACCATCCCTGAACATCAATAAACCTCGACGTAACAACGGTCTTGTTAATTTAAAACTCGCCCTGATGTTCACACTCGAAGAGGAGGGGAGTCTGGCATTTTGCTGGTTTAATTATGTTGGTTATAATAAATATTCATATGGACAACGTATTCATCAATTACCAAAAAACTCAATCATTTTGTTGATATTAAAACAAAGTCATATACATTTGATTTTTGAAAAAATTAGAAAAAGTAAATTAAATAGAAAGTTGTTTGGTAAAAAGCAAGCACAAACAAAGACAATCAAAAGCGCTCGACGAGGACGATATTGCAAAATGCATATTTGGATCATCCAGTTAAACTCGATTGTAGTTCCAGCAGATAGCAATGTTTTCTTTTTAACAAAATGTTTCACGATATTTCTCGATATTTATGATCACAGAGTAATCAGATGCAATTCATGATGTGTTGTTTGATTTGGGCGAGATTAGATTGATAGGACAGTTACCGAGAGGAAAGGCGCTAGACAAGACTGATCAGGATTGGAACAGAGACATGCGCAGTCGAAATGAAAAGGATTGTAAATCACACACTGACGGGCATCAAGAGGACTTAAGTCCTTGAAGAAGAAAAAGGAAGTGTTGAAAGGAAAGTCTTTTGCTATGAAAGTAATGATGAGTAAAACTAGTCTATATTTTTTCAGAGATGAAATACCGAGTTCGCCGTATAGTGCGTCTATATTTGTAGATAATTAAACATCTAAAATTGTTCTACAGAATTTGTAATGTACCTTTTCAATGGATGGTACCTTATGATACCCTAAAACACTTACTGAGTAATATAGCATTGGCATGGTGAGAGTTTCAAACATTTTAATTTAAAAAAGGCGATAGTCACAAGAGGATGATTCCTAATAACCTGAGTCGGTAAAATCAGAACAAACGGACTGACTTTCTGTGACAAACAACACTTTCCAATCAAGAAATACCAATGCTTTCTTGAGATTTCTTTCTTTTCATAGTAATTAATTGTTCTCCAAGAAAATTTCCGTAAAGGCAATTGTCTGCCTAGTTTGGACCTATTGTTTGTTAAATACGGTGACGAATGTAATTAATGACATGTTTTTTTTTGTGAGAATAGACTTGGAAATGTAATCAAAATGAAACGCATACATATATAATAATGTCATGATATGTGAACAGGAATGCACGAGTGTTACGCCAACATATTTAAACATGGCGTTGGTTATTCTGTTTTGCAGATCGAAATACAGTGTATATTTTCAGGTTGATAATGTCATTTAACTAAGTTATAATTCAGCTAGCCTTAGTACTTTGTTGTAGTTGTGGTAATTGCAAACGTACACAGTGAAAAGGATGTCGTACATTTGCAGTTACAACAATGGTACATTTAAATGAGTAGTACTAAAACAACGATGCTGATAAAAGCAAATTACAAAAAAAGATTCCTTAGTTAATCATTATTAAAATAATAGTTAAAATGTTTTTAACTGTGTCATTTTTCATTGTTTTGTATACTATAATTCTCTGCGGATATTGATATATCCTGTTTTCTTAAACGGCAGAAAAAAAGCGTGGGTGTCATGTAGCATCGTGGTTTCTCCAGCAAATAAATTCAAATAGGAATGCATGTAAATTAAATTTTGCGGAGGAACTTTGTGGTTTCGTCAATTTTGCTGCGAATCTTTAAGCTATTACTGTCGCCTCGCATGCGCTCGACCTCTATATGTAATAATTCCTGGAAAAGAGTAATGGATGACGCCATGTTGATCAAATAAACTAATGCGGGGCATTAATGCATGAATTTCGGTTATCATTCAACTTTGGTTAATATAAGAAATACATTAGATTGTTAAAATGTTGCTGCATCATTTTAAATTGTTAATGTTCCACATGCGAATGTATGATTTGCTTAGACTGTTTTGTTTCATTAAGTTTCATTTATTACGACCATGTAATCGAACTTTATGCTCTATTGTTTTGTTTGTTTTCGGACATTTTCCGTAGGTATTAGAACAACGTTGAGACTACGATTTTAACTTTATTATTAACGCATCAAATCACCCACCGAAAGGGTTTTCATGACATCTGAGATGGTTGTCCTTTCATAAGCTTTTTGCAGATTTCAGATTTAAGGGACAGGGTTGAGAAATGCGAATCAATGATCCAGTAATATATGTTATTGAGACAGTTCAGCTGCTGTGTTAAAATTGATTGTCGAGCGGTTAATAGTGTTCAGCCACTTTTATCGTTATATTTTATCAGAATATTTTGTATAAATTTAAAGATAGCACATCAGTCAGTGATGTACTTAGTAAACCTCTGTCACAAAACTGTGTAAGTTTAAAACATAAAATTATTTATTACCTTATAATTTTATTAATGCCTTTATTTCCTTTTAGTATTGTTGCTATTTTTAACTTATTATAAATTATTAATGCCAAACGACAACACTATAATATTAAGGCTTTATGTATCATAACAATGTAACACATTCGAAAAGGTTTGGCAGTGGTAACGAAAACTGATCAAAATAACTGACATTAAAAGAAATAATCTTCACTTAATATTTAATCCAACCATAACTGGAGAGGTAAATCTTATCAGCAAATACAAACTTAAAATTCATAAATTAAGCTTTAACCAGCCTTGCTTAATGCACAGGGGCAATCACGAGGTTAAACCAACTATTTAATGTAAAATTGATATAATTCAAATTGATCTGAAAGAATTGTCTAAAACAAGAGAATGTTTGGATAAAATAAATGTTACATTCTACTGAGACATATTTATCATGTTTTGTATACATTGACAGTACACGACAATCGGAGATAGCCCATTGACTTTGTAAATCTATTCTTAGAGGTCAAAAAAGGCTTAGTTTAGATAGTGACAAATCTTACATATGCCCGTTTTGATTGTTTCTCAGGAATTCACTACCAAAAACAGACCGTATGCCTAACCGTGCCACAAATATTTATGCCTAGCGCTGCTATTCTAGTTTCTTAGAAGATAATTACGACTTAGTGAATAAAATGTTTGATCACAGTTATAAACCTTTTCTTAAAATAATGATGGATGCAGAAACTCGTATTCATATATAATTTTGTGAAGCATTGCAAAGAAGTCTTTAATAATTAACTACCAATTTATGCGTGATTATTTCGAGATTCACATTGATATTATTTCCTTGTTACAAAATCCAATAGGAGTCTTTTTTCCGTTTGTAGTTATATCCTTTTCTTGTCGTGATGGTATTAAATTAGCTCGTATAACACTTCGTACTGGGAATGACATTAGAGACTAAAGGTACATGCTTTATGTACACCAGGAGATCACTTTGTCAAACCCCTTGACATGTTATTGCTTATTTAGTCCTGAGCAGGGCGTCAATACAAAACTTGCAATATCTTTTCATTGTTTTTGATCGACAGTTGGCATTATCCGATCACGCTATGACTTTTAACATGCGGGAAACTCATTTGTCTCTTCTGAGTTACTTATTTCTTTGTCGTACGCGTGACAGAGAAACTTTTGGATCAGGGTACACGCTTGGGTGGTTGTGGTTTTGCAAGTAAATAAGGCACAGTATGACTTTAAATAATTATATTGTATAATAAGGATTACCCATATTTCTTTATGTCCAAGATTACTTTTATGTGTTTTGGCAAACAAGCACCATGGCTTGTTTCTGATTTAAGAAGTCCTTGCTTCATTAAATGCGTTAAAAAGACTTAACATGCGTTTAATACTTAATAAGAATATATGACAAAGTCCTATGAACATTGCAACATATACCAAATTCCGAAAAGGTACAGAACAAATGTATTTCACATAAAAGCCAAGCGAAAAGTAAGAACAAATTTGTGATGAGTAGTCATTTAACGAAAAGAGCAAACCCGACAGTTACCGCATTGGAACGGTCAGTCGGCAATATGGACCGACTAGGGTGCTTAAACCGGTTTTACAGAGCTCTAACCTCGCACTTCCTGACGAGTTTCTCAAATGCAAGCAATGAAAAGAAAAATGATCTTTTTGAATACAAAATGTCCAAGCGCTGATATTTTCTATAAGTTATGACGAAAGTATTGACGTCATTGAAAAATTATGTCCACATAGTGTTTAGAAAAGAATATGGTATTATTTCGCTTAAAAAACTACACAAAAATGGTTGACTATAAATAAAATTAACTTTCTAAATCATGAACAAACAAGACCAGAGACGAAAAAATGATTGTAGCATCCTGTTCATGTAAAAAATGGAATTGAAGAACCAAAGTACAATGTCCATCAAAGGAAATACACGTAACAATTCTTATAGGATGAATTAAATGACAACATAGATTAAAAACACATTGTCATATTTTCTTATTAATGATAACAACAATGTTACTCGTTCACTTGCGGCGGTCCATGATATCCTCATGTATGCAATGTATGACCACATTTTATCATGTTTGTCGTGTATAATTCCTTTTGATGTACTTTGGACTTCACTGTTTGGTGTTTTAGTGTGAGGTTAGAGCTATGTAAACCGGCTTAAGCACACAAGGCGGTCCTTTTAGCGACTTATCGTTCCAACTTGTTAACTTTGGTCTATTTAGCGTAACATCCCGGTTCAGTGTTTTTATCACTTTACCAGTGAACTTTCCTGTGTAAACCTTTGTATAGTCCTTTTGAAACGTAAAGATGTGTTGTAATATCAATAGACCTTGTCATAATTTTGTATTTACACCATGATCCTTCATATTTTGACATGTAAATACAAAGTTTAAATCGTGCCATAAAAATTTAAAGTTTATTGTACCAGCAGCTGTCTTCTTTTTTGGACGTTTTACTTGGTAAAACTCGATAGAGACATGTACGAAGTATGATATAATTTGATCGTGACGTGTACATAGTGCCTTTTGTGACGTGTTCATATTACACCATTACCAAGTCGTTACGCGTAGATGCGCTTCTTTGATTTGATCAATTATGCTAATAAATGCACGCATCGAGAAAACTTTTAGGCGTCAACTGTTTTCTGCTATATTTCTTAGTTCAGAACTGTTTTAGAATGTTTATACGTGCATTTACCTTATTGTTTAAAATGATTCGAATTACTAATATAAATTGTCATACTACATTGTATTAGGGATGAAGTAAAATACATAAAGCATTTCAGACATTAACAACGAATTAAAAGATATGTTTCATTTACTTTAAATACATTATACTGTATGTGTGGAAAAATAATGTGGCTGTACCATACATGTTGAACTAGTAAAATGAAATTACAAAAAAACACAAAAAACAACAGCAATATACAACAACACACAAAATCACACCCCAAATCCAAAACAAAACAAAACAAAAGCAAAACAAAAGCAAACACACACGCAACAAAGTATATATATATATATATATATATATATATATATATATATATATTTATATATATATATATATATATATATATATATATATATATATATATATATATATATATATATATATATAAACAACAACAAAAGCAAATTAAACGTTATTTACATTTTAAACAATCAGTATGGTCGAATTGACATGGTATCATAAGATTATTAAACTAACTTAAAATCCTCTCAGTTAAAATAATTTGATCTATCATAAAACGCAATGACATAAAACATATAAAAGCGTATTTTTGCAAGTTTCTTACCGAATGCTGGCTGATGAAAACATGGCATTTTTTTCGAAGGAAGTACATTGTAGTCCTCATATGTAAATTTAATCTATATATGACATACATGTATTTCAAGGCGCATAGCAATTCCCAGGAGGTAGACACTATTGGAACAAGTTAACGTCAATATTGACAACTCGGCTTGGCGTTGTACATAGTTTTGACAGAAGTAGTCGTACATTTAACTCAAATTTTCGGTTAGATAATTCCCGACTGAATAAATATGTAAATACCTGTTACTGCATTGTTCTACTTATCAAGTTAATCTAATTTAAAAGAAGAAAATCATTAAGGTGAATCACGTCGCCTTCGAGCTGCTGTTCAGCAGAGAAAACTTTGTCCAGTGTTTAAAACAACAGGCAAATACTGGCTGATTAACATTGTTCCTGATGTATACACAACATACTTTACGAAATACAAACCACAACAATTGTTACAATTATTTAAACAAATGAAATAAGCTAATTAATAAAAATTGGCTTCGCAAAAGTTATATTCAGTTCCAGCGTCTAAACGAATTCAAATCTGGAAGTCAAAATTGTCGAATGCATAATGCGATATTACTATTAACTCAAATTGCCATATGTCTAATTAAGTCAGCAAACGTAAGTTAGCAAGGCAGGAAATACATATTGTTTATTGGCTTACTCCTAATACAGTCTGATTACATACATCAAGTATTGATCAATGAAATGTAAGCTTAAAGTCCTGTTGATTTTAGTTTGTACAACAGATGTAGGATTTAGTGGATATCACACGGAAGAAATGATAGATTTAATCGTACTGATAATCTTAAATGATAAACGATAATCAGGAAAAACTGACTTGACAATCGATCTTATTTCGTTCAGGGTGGTTGCCTTAAAACATAATTTTAATATCACTTTGATTTGTTAGTTTGCTAGTGGATTCACGTTGGTTCTATACTATTTTGTTAGAAAATGGAATATTCTGTTATGCATCTGATGAAAGTTTTCATCGATCCTTTTTATTTACTTTAATAACAACACACAAGTTTAATTCTAATCAGCAATACAACACACACAGATGTACAGTGGTTAATTAAAAAAAGAATCGCAATGCCATCTTGAAACTTTGACAAATTAATGGTTAGGGTTAAAACCTCGGACTCCAGAATGAAGGATAACAGGGTTTGAATCCTAAAAATCTTCTTCTGATACACGCTTGCATATTCCTAATGTTACTTCTTTTTGCTAGCGACTGAGGTCCAGTTAAAAACACAAAAATGAACTAATTCTATGTTTAAGGTCATACTGTGTCTGGGTTTTGGCAATTTCCAAACAAAACCGTTGTGTATTTTCTGGTCTGTCAAGGCGTTAATGAGCAATAACACGTTATATGTTTGGTCAGTGTGATCTCCTGTTGTGCATTAAATACATAGACAATGTCTCAACTGGGATATTTTATACGTCAAGATGTCAAATTACATTTCCTGTTGCCACACGAACATACATGGACATACTTCAGCGAGCTGGTACAAACGGGTTGGACTTAATAAAATTTATAAGTATAATTTGTTATAGTTAATAGTTATTATTCTAAAAGAAATCTTAGAAGAGAGTCTGGTTTCGAAATGACACAAGTAGCAATAAACAACCCACTTATACGTCCTAATATCATGAGAATTAATTGTACAGAGATGCACAATGGAAATTGCCTGCTTAAAAACATGCAAATGCACGTACTTTTTTAAAGTAGTTGTTCCTACATGCAAAAAGTAGTTTATCTTGCTAGTAAACTTATATGGATTCGTTGTTATCTCATTCGATGTATGTTATAATAATATGCTGTTTAGAATGCTATTTTGTATATGGTAATTATGAGAGCATTTTGTCATTCTTCGTCTATTTATTCCCATTCTTCCAGAACAACGAGGAACATTGTAGTTAAAGTTATGAAAACGACCTGAAAATAAATTATAACACGTCATTAATCCAGAATCACGCATTTCTTTGATTGCAATTCAATCATCGGAATTAATTCATGCTCAACATCACTTTATTGAAATCACAAGAGGTATAAGCCTTTAAGGGTCTCAATTGAATACAAAGCATTGTAATTACGTATATTATATCACACTATTCTAAATTTCAAAGTGGTTTGTCAATTCCTTCTATTCCCGGCCGTACTTGTCTTTTGCCCCCATGCATGATCCAATCTTCCGAAAGTGACAAACACACCCACTATAGACAGTTTCTCAAACAAATCGCATGAAAGTGTCTTGAATTGCATTAGTCTACAACATTGTCTGACAAATGCGATTACATTTGAAAAAGCAAAACCATCTGCAGGCATTTTATTGAAGTGAGTTCAATTTATTTCGTCGAAAAAACTTCAATCTCGCTGTATGCCCAAATGACTTTTACAAATAAACTACACATGGTTAAAGCTGGAAGCTAACACTAAAGTGGTGAATATCCATCGTTGTACAGAACATGTACGTGGAATCGAGTGTTTATTTTGTCAGGCTACTTGGTACAGCATTTTATATGACATTTACTTGTATATTGAAATAAGCGGTTTCTTTTTAATAAATGATTCTTATTTCAAATCAATCATCTTTATGTCCTCTGTTTGCCCACTTGGTACAATGTTAACACCTAGGTGCGATTTCTATTGACTTAAAAGTTTGCATTGAAAGTGTATCAGTACGAATGGTCTTAATGTCACTGGCCTGATGTTGCGCTTTTCATTTACTGTTCATATTTTATTACGAAAATGGAGAACATCTTCAACATTGTAATGTCACTAACACCAGTACATGTTAAACTTAAAGCGATAGATGTAAACGCTATTACAAGATGACAGCTTCTGGGATACTTTGATGTCATAGGCAGATAACCAGTCCTAAACATAGGACTACTTCATGCCTCCTTTAGTGGTTTATCTCTCAAAGATAACCAGTACTAAACATAGGATTACTTCGTGACTTATTTTGTTGTTTATTTCTCTAAGAGCTTTACACTTTGAAGATGTGCGTGGCTTAGATCTTCTATTAACTGTTTTATATTATTTAAATAAATATAATTTTGATAAGTTTATGGGAAGTTAAACTAAAGCATTCCATTTTGGGACCAAACAACTGGCACTAAGTAAGCATATGTTTTATGGCATCGTGTCAGAATAATTCACACACTTTTTGCTCTTTATTTTATGTCGTCTCTTGCATCTAAGTATTCTATTCTGTATTTAACTATTTTATTTCAAATAAATATGTTTCTTGTACCCTGTTTGTATTTGAGAAACGTCTAAAGAATTGTAAGGTGAGAGATTTCGAAACCTGTTTAAACACATCAGTCAGCCCCTTGGCCATGAGCATGTTGTCCAATATGGAGAAATGACAAGGTCCAATGAAATAAAAAAAGATAAATAAATAAATAAAAAATAAAAATAAACTAGATAAACTATGCACATACAAGTTACATGCAAAGGTGAAAACATTCCGAGATGTCACAGTACACAAACAAAAAGAAACCGTAACATACATCATCTTCTTTTAAAGTGGCAGCATGTGATTAATAGTCAGGATTTTATTTTGGGATATCGCCCTTTCTCTTGACTATAATTGCCTGGTCAAAGGATCTGGAAACACCGTTGTGCTCATTGTTTAACTGTTTTGGAGAGGGGTTCTGGTTTATAGATCTAATGTGTCGTTTTGGCCACAATTGTTGCCTTTTGTTATTTGAACGGTGTTAGAAAACAACACCAATAAATATCTGAATAATTGATTAATGTATTACCATATTGTTTTGAAAAACTATGTTTTAATGACTGATTTATTATTTCCGACATTAATTTCTCAATCATTTGCATATCTGGCGGCCTTTGTTACCATGTTCTGGGAACTTAATTTGGAAAATAGCGCCAGAAAAAATAAGTGTTTAACCTCTGCACAATCTCAATAACGATATAAAGACATCACGTATTACCAAATGAGAAATACAGATTATTTATTAATTTGCTAATATATGTTACTTTTCACAACGTTTTGGGTATAAGATGTAATTCATTAAATGTATATTTATGCTTTGTATGTCTCTGTAAGTAATTAACGAAAATTTGTAGTAAGTGACAGCCATTTCAGCATTCGGAGACGCGCATGTTAAACATTGATTTTTTGAAAGTAAAGAAGTTATTAATCCTGTCTCAATGGTTGGGTTGATCTAAGTGTACACAAAGTCACTTGTACGATCCTTTATTCAGCATATGAATACACAAAGAGTACACATAATTTTTATATTATTGATTAACCACCGACTGGTCAGGGTCAAAACATCGTATTGATGCAATAAAACAAAAGGAAAGTGAACAGCTTTCAAATCCCAAATATGATCCCATTTCTAATGACTAAAACATGACTTTTTAACATAACATTTTAAAAATAGTTTTTACTGGAAAATCCTCAAGCCATACATGTAACGCTATCATTTTCACCTTGCATATTTGTCCCATCACGCTATCATGTCATCGTTATCAGCTGTCTGTGAATTTGATATAACTCATCAACATTATCACGTCTGAAATTACCACGTTGACACCGAATCACAATATGACTTACAACGAGGCGTTATGTCGAAGCATCAACAATTTATTAAAGATCAATAATATTACAATTTATGCCATAACAACAAGTACTTTTACATTATTCATTTAAAGGTGATATCCGACTGTTTAGACCAACATATTTCTTCCATCCAGCCAAATAAATTATTGTTACCCGAAAAGATGTCGCGAAATGATGTTTATTGGTGTTCTATGCCCTTGTAAAAAGTAAAGTTTATTTTTTTTAATTATCGTTACAAACATGTATTTCATATCTGAGCCGCGCTGCAACGTTAACTATAATAAAACGCAGAAAGCCTCGTGACCACTTGCATTTGAGATCAACACTGATTTTGATATCTACTTTATATGAAAATCGTTCTTATTTACAGCTTTAGAAATAATGAACATTGAAGCGACTTACCTCACGATTTGTATTGTTCAATAATTAAATGTTAAAATAACCCTTACTGAAACAAAGGTATGAGACTTTTCTATGCAGCTAATAGGCATAAATGTCCTCGAACAAGGAGAGATTTTGTAACATGTATCAGGTAACTTGTCGGATACCACTTTTAAAGGAAGTACCTGCCTTGATCCTCCCCTGTCAGAACCCCTGTCCTCTAAATGTACCTGGGTAGCCATGTTATTTCTTGTAAAGCAGTTTTGTTCGCATTTGCTTGAACACATTGTTTAATGTGTCGAGAGATTTTAGACGAAGATACATAATCGAATAGTTTTAGGTAGATTTCATCGTTTGTTAAATTGAAAAAATGGGATAGAGCTAGGTCTCTAATTGATTAAAGATCGTATTTTGTAGTTTAAGCGTACTTAAAACAAAACTCTTCAAAGAAAATAAATCAAGTTGAGGTTGAGGTCAATATATAGCTACGTCCTCGATCAATATTATTTTACTAAGTTCCGAAAGACTATATGATGAAAAAACATTAGTCTTTACATGTTAATATTGCATACATCATGAAATTAAAGCGTTATTGATACTATATAGTTTAATATTTATTTCACTATTCGTGGTTCCAATTCGTCAACGTCCACTTTCTTAAAGTCTGTTCTTACATTTTACCTCAAAATATAATAATCAAGAAAAGCATTCGCTGATATTGACGTTACCCTTTTTGTTCTTATCAATTTAATATGTATTTCCCCTTAAAACCACCAAAGTCTCACCAGACACTGACAAACTGTCAATTTGTGTTACCAGACTTCAATTTACTGTAGCAACAGTGCGCGTAACAAGAACACGATCGTGAGCATTACGTTTCACGGTGCGCATGTGATAACATCCTCGAGTCAATATCACTTTATATTGACTCACCCGTGACCAGCGCTCGACCAATCAAAAAAGCTTTGAATGCAAACGTATGAGATATAACAAAATATGAAATGTATGTAGTGAATGGAAAACAAGAAGAATCATGTGATAAAACGTTTCATTGTCATCCGAGTAATCCGCTCTGACGTCAATATCTACTCCAGCTGCAATTCTCATCGTTCTTGTTTATAAATTTGAAAATAGTCATTTAGAAGGATTTATTTCATACTTTACAATGTTTTACAATTGATGTTGTGTTTAATATGGTCCAAACTTAGACTCAATTAACAATATAGTATGTTCAATATCTAAAACAGATAAGCTATTGTTACATGTATTTGACATATACAAAATATCGGATACCGCCCTCAACAGTTGTAAACAAAATAAGAAAATCAGAAGATTGGTTTGTTAATCATGCAGTCAGTTTTAAATCGCTATTAAACGCAGTCTTTTTTTTTCTTTATAGACAATAAATTGATTCTCTCTTCTTAATGAAGTCGTTACTTTCATATACTATGGGTCAAGTGCATATGCGTATTACAAAGAAAGTCGTTACGAAAATATGATCAAGAAGTAAGTTTATGAACAGCTTCTCATTGTAGTTTTGCGACATTCTTTTCTATAAGTTTTGCATTTCTTTCATTTGTTGCATTCTCCAGCTTACAATTTTGAGCATGCACACTAAACCAGGAATCTTTAAAATCACGTATTTTTACATTCTGGCTATAGTATATTGGTTGTAGTCGATCTAAAGTCATTTTTTCAATACTATAACGTCATTTCTTTTATTCACCAACTAATAAAAATAAAACGAAACCAATAAAACAAAAATAATTCTAATAAAGTGATGGAAAATTGGCCAGTTCAATGACAGAGAACTTGACGTTGGTGATGTTTCATTGCGGGTCGTATCAACTTTTCTATTATATGCGTTTTCCAATTTATGTAAGTCTGAATGTTTGACGTTTTACTGGACACCTACTCCTAAGCAGACAGACAAATACATGCTTGCAAGTATTTTCCCGACAAAGACAATGCACCGTGGTCAGCAATTTTCATGCAATTCTTGCTGGCATTAACATTTACCAGGGAAACTACTTCCAGATCTATTGTTTCCTAGGATTTTGATTAATAGAAAACGATAAAAATATGCAATCTTCGGCAATAGTGGATATTCTAATTATAACAACCTTTTAAATGTATATCTTTTCCGTATGACTCTTAGAATATCGCAACATACATAGTTCGAAGTAGTTGGAATCAAAGTATATTTCCTTGTATTATATTTTACTATTCTCTACAGAAAATGACCTTGAAGTATAATTTTCACATTAAATTTGCCTTATATAGAGGTTATGTAAGACTTCGCTCGCCTTTTAAAAACAACAACACTTATCGTCATCAATATTCAAATCGGTTGACTACGTAATACAAGCGACATATTGTCAATTAGTGTCGTGTAAATATTTAAGAAACGAAATAAGATAGGCAGCCATGAAACACAGACATATATACGTCACCATTGACAGGTTGGCTTAATTGTGTCAGTCAGCTTTTTAGAATATAAATCATATCGTAAATAACACTGTACACCACTAATACCGAGTCAGTTTCAGCTTTTAACGGTATATTACTATTATTAACCCTAAGTTTTTCATAATTATTCAAAAGCTCCCATACAATGACTTCATAACGATCGTTTGAATGAAAATTCCGGACATCTTTTAAAAAATATATTGGTTTCGTGCATATACTCTACATGACTCTAAATTACTGTCGCAAATCGTCGTGAAATATAGTAGATATTGTCTGTTTCTTGTTTTAAATACACTGCACTTCATATCGGAAAAGGTTATTAAGTATATATGAACCTTTTATCTAAATAAATGCACCTTCCCGTCGCTGACATGCTTCTGTTGACCTTACTTATATTTATATTCAATTTTGCAAACATTTTAGCATACTACTGGATAAATACATTGTCTATGTCTAAACATAAGTTTATGGGACGCCAAAATATTACAAACACGATATCATCGTATGACATGTGCTTGCCGACGACAAATAAATGACTAAAATGTCGTTAAATTAGCATTTAGGATTGATTTATTTCTACCTGTACGATATAGGGTAAATAAAAAAGTACAAAAAAATATATACGTCTTTAATACCTATAAATCAAAGCTTATTTTAGGGAGATCAGACAACTGGCAATAAACTTCCACATATTTTATTGACAAACGGACAAACATGTCATTTCGCAAAAAAGAATACGAACAGTAAAACCTGCTTCAAAGATGTCCATAAAGACATTTTTGTTCATTGGTAATATTAACTTATATATACGTATTTATATGATGATTTGAAATTGTCTGCAAAGGCACATGCTACGAAAAATGTAAATATTTTAAATGACTTTTGAAAGAAACAACCCAATGCCCATTTGTACAAAGTATTTGTGTTAGGCATTGCATAATAACATATTACATACACCGTCCACTAAATGTGTTCTTACCTGGTTCTGAGCATAGCCTATTACTATAGTCTGTCACTAATTTCAAAATACGTAATCCAAGCAATTAAGCTTTTATATTGTCAGTCTGATTAGCATTTATACATTTTGGAAACAAATCCATACAGTTACAGATGATGTCCAGAAAATTCAATCTAGACTATTATAGATGAAATATTGTGTGATTATCTCATTAATCAATAATAAAAAATTAGTGAATTATTCATAAAATATTATAATAAGATACAAATTTCATTTCCAGGCATTTTCCGCATAGGATTCAATCATATAAAACTGTAAGCTGTTTAAGGCGTTAAGCAGACTTCATAATTATCTCGGTTTATTATTATGGACAATTTTACTTTATAATATATCTAAATATTTCATAATATCATCCATATATTTTGTTATGACAAGTCCTAGAAGGAGATGAATAACATAAACTACATTAAATTATAATACACAAATATGACAAGTTTATATACGTATTGCAAAAACATTTTTTAAGAAATGTAGCTATGATATTAAATAATTGCTAGACTGATTCTAGTAAGGACCTAATCGCAGATTATCTTTAAGACTGAAACAACTTTGTTTACTCAATCAATGTGTCTCGTTAAAAATGAAAAAAAATCTTTTATCTTAAGGAGATATGCTAAATTACTGGATATAAACAGTGCCGTTCTTTGGTGCAATGTGCTTAAAATGTCACTCAGTCCACTTAGGCAGCTGATTGGTTGGAATCATAGTTTGGACAATTACATCCGTTCAAGGTCATTTTTATATATAACTTTCTTTATACGAACTCAGTTTTGTAATACCTAAAAGACATTTATTTAGTTATTTCCTTTGTTTTAAGTTATTCGTTCCAGGCAAGGTTATCCACTGTTAAAACTTATGTTAGTAATAATTCATGTTGCAACCGACTGGTCTTGAGTACCATTTAAAAAGTGATTTAGTTAGTGTACTATTTTGCTCTTTTTTCATTTACGACACAGCTAATTAATAGTTTCTAAATAGAAAGAAAATGGTTATTGAATTCTGACAGGACCTTATAACATTTATTTTTCATAATAAAATATGCTCAAATCTTGATCCAATGTTTTATAACATTCCTTTGCTAGTAAGTGTTATGAGCAATAAACTGTAAGACACAACACAATATTTACCTTTACATGTTTCTCGTATATTTCCCATCATAAATTACCGAGAAATTTAATGACTGGTCCTTATACTGAAAAGGAACTTGTGGCAACAATAACAATGATTTTTCCGAAATGACATATATATATCCAAATTGTATTTCAAAGTGACATGTCTATTTCCAGTTACTACTTGTCCGTATTTAATATACACTGTTATGCAATTAAAGTAATCAGATTGTGTATATACACCACAAGTTATGGTCCTGAGTGAATCCTGACATCTTTGTACTCTTGGCATCGCGACAGTGTAGAGGATTAGAAAACGAAGCTTAGTGTCATGAGTCATAATGACTGTATCAATAATCAATGATCTGTTGGCATGTTTAACTAAGCGGTAAACTGGAATGTACCCGATGCCCCGTGCTAAAGTTCAGGGTCGTTGAGGCATATTGTGGAGATAGAGATCTACACTCGTTTACAAAACGTTTATTTAATGAATGATATTGAATAGCCCCATTGATACTCATTCGACAAGGATAAAACAACGTGTAGCTATATCACAATTTTACTGAGTTTCCTAAATATGTTTTATTTTTTTAATAAATGTGTGAATTAAAACATTTTCAATACAATATCCACCCGCCAAATCAAATTGCAACACTATTGCTAAATTGAAGGCATCTTTAGCCTATGGTATGTCGTTTAAATGGTTTGTATTATTTTTAAAACGTTGACAATGCAAGCTAAAGTGGACAAATCATTACGAAATGCATACACTTTTACCCACGACAACATTTCACTTGCTAGCACCGATTATTCCGTTTCATAATTATCTGACACTTTTCGTTGCATCGGATATTTATTGGGAAAGGAAGATCCCAGACTTTTGTCTGGGATGAACCACCCGCTCATCACAGATCAGCTGGGAAACCTTCACATGAGAGTTCTCGCCATGATCGGTACTCGAACAGGGGCTGGGAAGGGCTGTGGTATTGCAAGTCAAAGACTATCGGTCAAGGGTGACCTCTACATTTGTATGTAGCATGAAATATATTTCATGATTGGACCTTATTTAAAATCAATATTCCACAACAGCCAAACATCTCATAACGTTATTGTTGCATTACACCCTTATATTGAACATATTTCTATTTTAATGTCGTTGCGACAAAACTATACTGTTTTGGAACTGATTTAATACGTCCATAATTATGCCATAGAAAGGACTAATTGGATTATCCCTTGTTGTAGATTGATCAGTAGATTGTCATTTTTATTGAAAACATAAAAAACGCGTTCGCATTTGTTGAAATATCAACAAAACTTAGAAGAATTTGTTTAAAAATGCCGGAGATAAATATAAATATTATTGCGATAGCATGTCTTCAAAATACAAGACATGATTATATCATCGAAAGTATAGTATTTCTTTTAATGTTACTTTTTCTCTCTACACTCTTAAATAGAATGACTCGATACTTGTATTTTTTACGTTAATATCAAATAAAACTATGCTAGCTTTTGAAGAATTAACATAGGTCCAGCCTTTTAAACTCTCAGTTTTGTTTTGGGTATTTTTTATTTTTCGGAATACCATGCATAATCTGAAAAAAAATAATTCTTTCCGACAGGACGAAAACGTAAAACGAATAACCTAAACAGATTCAAAGCTAGTAGGAAAAGGCAATGTGTGATGCATAATCAACCATAATACATACAGAGCTTTGGACTGAACCAGAAACGCGGAGTTTTAAAGGACGAATATAGCTTCAATGGCATAATTTTGACAGTGCAATTATGAATGGAATCTTTAGACAAATTTTGATCACCTTGTTTTTGAATATTTCTCAATGATAGACATAATATTAGGATATATCATCGTGTGTACTGAAAATGTTTAATCTTCTAATGAACGAAATATAAGTAAGGGAAACATTTCATTTTTACCCCTTACATCCGCAAATCCTAGGTGTCGGAATGTACACGGGAGTAAATCTTGTTTTGACCTACGTTCCAGTGATGTCCATAGCATTGCTACAATGAATTTAAGCAAATACCATTAAGTCTGTGATAAAAAGGTTTATAAACTTGTGCATGCCTTTTACGAACCTTTTGTGGTTTGAGTTTGCTGTAATTTATGTCATATTTCGTTTCAGTTATTTTTGTAGCTAAGCTGGGCTGCTTTAAAATGCCTGAAAAGAAAAGGCACAGTCCCAATTCAGAACATGCGCGCTTGATAAAACGTGAAAAGCTCCAGTTTCGCTCATTGTCCTATATTCTTTTAGTTTATTTCGAAAGTAAGCGCTGCTGAACAATTTTTTGTCCTGGTAAACTGTTATACAGACACATTATTGACATACCATATAATAAATGGTAAAAATGATAATGTGTGACTGACCTTGCCTTATGTATGTATGTGTGACCAATTACGCTTATCTAGCTTTTTGGAAAACAAATAAATAATATAGGTTGAAATGATATCGCATTTCTGTCATTTAAACAAATACGCTTTGTTTCTCTTGCTAAAGTGTTTTCAGTTTAATCATGATATACGTCTAGACTCTTGACAGGTTTCTAATAGTTGTTAACATATGTTCATGCGGACATAGACGTCTTTTTAAAACGCTTCGCCTTAAATATATCCATAGAGACCTTTTCAAACATTTTGTCTGTACAAAGAGATTTGACATGTAATTGACTATTAACACCCAAGAAATAAAAAAAATATACGCTTTCAAATACCTTCCAGGATAAAACAAAGAACTTTGGTCATTAGTTGTCATAATCCTTTCACGCCATGACATGTGTCACGGAAGTATCTTCAAAACTCCTAATTTATGACTTTTGCATTTACAGAACCCAGAAGAAAAGTGCAGACTATAGCGGTTATGAATTTTCTTACGATAACCACTAATAACCATATTACTAAATCATGAGGAATCCCCCTACCCATTGATTGTGACGCTGCACATCGAACAAATGGTTTTGAAGTAAGAACGTTTCAACAGACCATATGGACAAAGGACTGTTTCATTTGAAGTCTTGCCATCAAGAGGTAAGGACTTTACATGGACTGTTCATCACATGATAATCGGAGACTACTCATCTATTCATATGGCTAATGTGGGTAATTAAAGAAACATGACGACAAACTGAACGATAGTACCTTAAAGCTTTGACATTCGCTCAAATTATTAATAAAACCTACTTTGGAAGCATGTATGATACTACATATGACTTAAGTGCCACTGAAAGAATCTCCCAGGCGAAGATTTGTCAACAAACAAGCTCATTTTAACATATACTTTGCGTGAAAAAAGGAAATAGGTAGGATATAGATATATTCATGTAATGAAGTTAAAACGTTAAGTCAGTAAGGTACACAACACGAATATTTTTACGTTAGTGATTAAATTCTCGCGATTTAATATGGTGTCAACTTCCATTTACTTATGTTTACAAAAACGTACGGCCATTTAAAATATGTTTATATTATGTTTTAACTAATCTGTTTTTGGTAAAGTATGTCTATTGTATATTTTTGATATATTTATTAAACAAATGGTATAATCGTTTCATAAACACACATGAAACTATCGTTCCAAGGCGGTAACTGTCGGGTTTGCTCTTTTCTTTAAATGACTCATCACAAATTTGTTATTACTTTTCGCTTGGCTTGCATGTGAAATACCTTTGTTCTGCGCCTTTTCGGAGTTTGGTATATGTTGCAATACTCATAGGACTTTGTCATATATTCTTATTCATGATCACAACAATGTTACTTGTGCAGTGTGGCGGTCGTAAAAAATCTCCCCGTGCATGTAATCTATGTTGTCATTTAATTCATCCTATAAGGATTGTTACGTGTATTTCCTTTGATGGACATTGAACTTTGGTTATTCAATTCCATCTTCACATGAACAGGATGCTACAACCATTTATTCGTCTCTGGTCATGTTTGTTCATGATTCAGAAATTTAATTTTATTTGTGGTCAACCATTTTTGTGTTGTTTTTCAAATCGAAATAATACCATATTCCTTTTCTGAACACTATGTGGACATTATTTTCGATGACGTCACTACTTTCGTCATAACGTATAGAAAATATCAGCGCATGGACATTTTGTTTTCAAATAGATCGTTTTCTTTTCGTTGCTTGCATTTGAGAAACTCGTCAGGAAGTGCGAGGTTAGAGCTCTGTAAAACCGGTTTAAGCACCCCAGTCGGTCCATATTGCCGACTGACCGTTCCAAGGCGGTAACTGTCGGGTTTGCTCTTTTCTTTAAATGACTCATCACAAATTTGTTATTACTTTTCGCTTGGCTTGCATGTGAAATACCTTTGTTCTGCGCCTTTTCGGAGTTTGGTATATGTTGCAATACTCATAGGACTTTGTCATATATTCTTATTGTGATGTCATGCCACCCCCACCTTGCCCCCCTGCAGGCATTTGATATGAAAGTAGAGTTCACCCTGGAAAATAACTCACCGTATCGTAGCACAATTATAGATCTATGTCTAAACATCGGATTGAGACAGCTTTATATCATTACTTTAAATATTATAAATATATCCCAAATTAAAGTCTAAATATTATATTTACCGTGCTTTATAACGAATTATGACAAACACATTTAGATAAATCATCTGTATTATAAGAGTAACGAAAAACAACACACATTTTGAAAGTGATGCACAATATGAGATTTTTGTCGTTTATACGTTCTATTAAATTTACGCCATAATAGTACCGCGGAAAAACATAAACGGTAAAGAAACGTAGAAAAAACAAGTCAGGAGCTTAATCGGTACCGATTGGCTCCTTCCTGATCCTTACTTTACTTTTCATGCTATACCCTTTTGTTGCAGCCTGTTCACAATACATGATACATTTTAGACTCTATGTAAACACTGCGTCGATCTCAATGAAAACAGTAGTAAACATGCATATATAAGACAACTTATCGAAGGCTTCTATACACAATTACGCTTGCAAAATTTATTTTAAACCATTTAGAAATAATACATGTCACCCAGCGTAATATTGGCGTAAATTAAACAGTTTGGTATATACAGTGGTATCTCCCCAGACAGGATCTTCTACATGTCAGAATCCCTTCTAGTCCGTCCCTTTTTCTAAGTCCCATTTTTTGCCTTATATAATCTTTGTAAAGTCTTCTACTGTCCGGAATCCTCTACACTCCTGCCTAGTTTTCCTGACACTTTGTGTATTGTAAGTGAAAAATCACACCCCACAATCCAATGCTGATTGCAGAACCCCTCACCATGTTGTTAATTCGGGATCGGGGCTTTATTAACAAGGTGTGAATTGTCATTGTGTACAAGATAACGGCGCAGCATGTGAACAACCTAACTGTGAAGAATGATGTGTACCGTGTGAATTACTCTCCCCTGAAACTTACATTTAAGCTATCAATTAGGCAGAGAAGGTAAAGAAATTGGTCTTAATTGATGTCGATTGGCTAGAACCTGTTGCATCATTAATCCATTTGTTTATGGATTATGGGAGTATTTGAATAATACTTAAAATTGATTGGCTTATTTTTCCTGCCCATTGTTTGCAAAATTTGTATCGTTCAGAAATGTGTAATTTAACTTCACTGCAAAATTAGCTGCTGCACTAATAAGGTTACTTGTTACCTAAATGAATAAATATTAAAAAATAATTTGATAAAAAATACATGTATATTATAAAAATCGGCAAAAAGTAAGATCCTCTGTAATCTGGAATCCTCTATAAACCGAACAATTAATTCGGTCCGAAAGGAGGTCGGACTAGGGAGAATTCACTGTATTTTATTATATCACATACCCTTTGAGTTTAGCGCGTTTTGATTGGTCGAGCGCTGGTCATAAGTTAGGCATTATTCAGGGAAATTGACTCGAGAATGTTTTCACGTGAGCACATAGAACGTAATACTGACGGTCGTGTTCTTTTTAAAGCGAACTATTGATACAACAACATGGCGTCGGGTAAAAGTAATCGACATTTTGTCAGTGTGTCTGATGAAGATTAAGTAACTTTAAAGGACGATGTTACAAAGGAAAGATCAACAAGTGTAACCTAGGTAGCACTGAATGCTTTTGAGTTTATCTTTCGAGGGAACATGTGAAAACAGACCGAGGAAATCAATTATATGACTGAAATTGGATCGACATCTTTGAAAGTTTTATGTTGAAACGAGAAGCGCAAATGGCTTGCTTTTAAAATACAACAATGACGACGTAATTAAATAGGATATATGATATAACAAATAAAGACTTATGTTTCGGATATCCTTGGTCAATATCACATTACACAGGTCCTTAAAACTACATATTGACCTCAACAAAAGTCATTATTTATATAATAACCATATTTATATAATAACCACATTCTGACTTTTATATTAACACGTGTGTATACGTTTGGTTAATTAGTGCAAAATGTTTGCAATTGTTTTTCTATAATACAACTAAAATCGATACAAAGTTGTTACTTTCAATTGGAATCTGAAAGCTTTCGCAAGTTCGATAGGTGTGAGGATACCAGGGAACCAAAGTCTCGTGCGTCATAATACATTATCAATTATCGGTTACCTGTTGACGCGGGTACTTATCTTTTGCCAGGAATATATCTGATTTTACAAAAGCAGAAAGCATGGCCTAAAAAGTCAAGTTACAGCGCACGAAATCAATAGCATTTGTGCTATCAAGATAAGCCCGCGAATAGTCTTTATAGCAAGTAATTACTTGCCAATTTCTACTCGCTGATCTCGAGATTTTATATTGTACTTTTAACCGAGTGTTAGTACTTAAGGACATGTTTTTATTAGTTTAGATGATATTGAATAATATATATAACTCAGGTAAATTAACTATTCCTCTACCTCATTCATATTTACTTTTTTGACCAAGTTAAAAGACAACGCATTTAACATTATTAATATTAAAAGTAATGCATATATCACCTTAAAAGTTTCTATTATATATACATGTAATTAGAATTTTAAATAAAACACATTTCTAGCTATTGTTTTCATTATAATCAAGGTGATGGAGATAGCAATATGTTTACTTAATTTATATATGCCCCAATTCTATCATTCACGTTTTTAACTTTTGCTTAAAATTGTCCTTTTCCTCACCCTTTTATTCCCTCATATTATGTATTCGACGTAATTTAACTATTTTTGCTTCTTTCAACATATAGACACTCAAACAATTTTATTATTTTCTGACTAATCTAATGGTGGTATCTCCACAAGTCTAATTTTTATATATGAAGCTCACCATGACCTGTGTCCCTCACATGTTTGTAATAACTTCCCATTTCCTTTTCACTAACAAAATAAAGCACTTAGACATAAATTAATAAATACGTTTAATAATTGCCTTTATAATCACGAGTAAAAGGACGTTACTAAATGACCTAAGCAGAACTTTCTTGGAGTTTTATTTCTGCGAGGAAATCAACTGTGAAAAAGGTTTGAGTTCGATATTTTGGCTGTCACTATGTATATAAATTACCATGTAAACATGATATTGCTTGAATGTATACACAAGACTGAACAATTTTAACTCATTTTGCTTTAATTTAAATCAAGTCTGGGCTGAGACATTAATCTTTATTTGAGGCATTTCACAAAGATTATAAAATGTATTTTGGACGGTACCAATGGCAATGGAACGATAAAATGCAAACTTTATGTAAATAATAAATCATGTCAAACTAATGTATTACGTTGTTATTCATTATATATTATGACATAAATAGGCAAATTTCATTTCGTAGTGCAATATATCTCTAACTGTGCGGATAATTGTACCTTAGAGGGCAACGTAGCATATGATCGGTATCCATATATTCTTGTAAAGTAAACATCAATTCGACATAATATATCTCAAGAGGACAACTCTAAGTTTTCATGTTGCTAAAATGGGTGTAGATTTCATATTCCTTTTTATCAGATATATAATATCGATATCAGTCATTTAATGGTAATACTTCTTTGTTGAGACACTCTCGGGTTATATTTGCAATGGAAGAAAGTTTATCAAGAAACTGAAGACATAATGTGGAACAATCATTGAACGGCTATAAATTGATTTATATATAAATAGTCAAACATATATTAAGAATTTGATACTTTTTGTAGTAGCGTTTTTTACAACAAAACTAAAATCCTACTTAAAACACCTTTAGAAAATATGCTTATATTTACGATAAATCTTAGTTTTGCAGAATTGAATGAAATACTTTTGTCAACTTTTAAATTACATTTTAATTTGAAAACAAAAAAGAACAACGTCTAACCAAAATTCTAGAACGAATGGGCATATAATTGCCCAGCTATTGCACTATGTAGAAAGCAATAAACGTAACTTTTTATCCGATAAACAGACTGTCGGTATTGTTTTTTAGCCTCGTATGACTTGTTTTATCCGATACAAACGTTCATTCCCATGATCTCTGCATTCAAAACATATTTAAAGTTGTCTTTAAACAGGTAACGTTTTTTATTTGTGGATTGAACGCTACAGCCTAAAGCGAGAACAGTGTCATTTTAGTTAACGTCAGAATAAGAAATGAGATTTTAAATATCCAGTTTCAGATCTTAGACATTACGTTCCTGTTTTCTCGCATTAAGGCTTACTATCTATCATTACGGGGAATGAGACGCAGACCGTATTAAATCAATATAGACATCATCATTTATTCTTGTAAAATAACTTTTAAATATGTCACGTTTTTTTTTATATAAATGTCAAGAAAAGACTAACTGTCTTGCAGTAAAAACACGCGATTTTAGAAGCATGTCAGAAAAATGACAACATTCACGTGAATTGAGCAAAACTTGCTAGGCTCATAGGATTTTGTCATATATTCTTATTATTGAAAATAAAGAAATCTTCTTGTTTCTAATCAAAGAAGAGCTTACAGGATGTTTTGGTTGAATAGAGAATCACGAACAATAAGCGATCGTTACCAATGAAGGATTCGTATCATGTATTCATATTTGTTTGCTTCTATTCATTCAATTAATCGCTTATTCTTACAAAATACGAAATGTTATATATTCAAAGGAATTCGCAGAAATGTTTCTGTAACACATCGTAAGAATTGTTCATCATCTTAGTAGTTACAAAGTCTAAAACCTACAACAAGCAAATACGTAGGAAAAAAAAATACTTTGTCCCGACATCTTCAATAACAATTTTTATGACATTATAGTTTTATTTATTAAAATGGGGAATTTACGAACTGGTAAGACACAATATGGAACTAGCATAAATATCGAAGAATAATTACCAGTTAACATGACGGTTTGTTTTCCTTTATATATACGAGTGCTAGCCACAACTATAAGTTGTATACAAAAAAATAAAGTATTACTGCATAACACGAATATATAACTCTCTACTCGTTGTGTATATTTCTTCTTTAGTGTCTTTTTATGATCTGTAGGATCTAGATAAAGATAGTATACACTAGGGAGTCATACATCCTTAACACAAGTGAACATCATACAATATCAAAATTGACTACTTGTCATGGGTTTTATGGTACAGCTGATCTTATTTCTGAAAAGTTTCTTACTCCTGTTTGATAGCTCACCGGTTTCAGTGTATTAGGACGGCTGTTAGCTTCTGAAAACTGGACGTATAATGGAAATAAAATTGAAACTGTGGATACTTTTAATTATCTTGGAACCGTTTTTAACTATACGGGTTCGTTTAGTTATAATATTGAACTTTTGGCTGGAAAGGGAATCAAAGCACTGAATGTATTAAGTAATCAATGTCGCAAACTACCATTGACTCCTAAGTCCTTGTGTCAATTGTTTGATGCTTTTGTTGGTTCTATTCTTAACTATTCATGTGAGTTGTGGGGGTTCTGTACAAGTAAAAGTCTGGAACGCCTTCACTTAAAATTTTGTAAACATATACTAAACGTTCGTTCTAGTACAAGTATTGTAGCTGTATATGCAGAACTTGGACGGTATCCCTTATATATTACTCGTTTTGTTAGAATTATTAAGTACTGGTGTAAAATAATTCATTCTACCAATAGAATAGTTGTTTCATTGTATGATCAAGGTTTAAAAGATTGTCTAAATGGTTGCAAAAATTGGGTTTATAATGTAAAAACCTTACTAGACAAGTACGGGTTTTCAGATGTATTTCTGAATCAAATCTCATTAAGTAAGAAAATATTCCGTCTGATATTTAAACAGCGTATTATTGATACTTTTACGCAAGAGTGGAATGGCTTAATAAGTAATAATAATGTGTTGGACTTTTATAAAAACATAAAGGACACACCAAATTACGAGCCATACTTAGATATTGTACCAAATGACTTAAGACATTTTATTACAAAAATGAGAATCTCTGCACATTCCTTAAGAATCCACACGGAACGCTTCTCAAGAAACCCTGTTTCTAGAGACAGTAGATGTTGTTTGTTATGCAATAATAGAGATATTGAAGACGTTTTTCATTTTATTTGTATATGTCCAATTTACAATGATTTAAGAAGAAGGTACCTTAATCCAACTATGTATAGTAGACCATCCGTATATAAAATGTGTTTGCTATTTGATTCGAAAGATAAAACCATACTTACCAATCTCGCTCTATTTATCAAGAAAGCAATCTCACTTAGAAGGACAATGTGTGTACTTAATACATAAAGTTTATTCTCTATTGCTGTTTCTTATATTCTTTATATTTATTATAATGAAATTATTACATGCGCAGCTGGAAATAGTGTCATTTGTATTTCAGACTTTTATGATAGTAAGAAACCGGATACTAGATTTTACATTGTTATTCCAAAACGATGATGTACATATGTACAAATCTGAATAAAAATATGTTCTGTTCTGTTCTGTTCTATTATCTTCCAGTTAAGCGCACAAACCTGCGTACTTATGGAGGGGGTACCTATTCTATCTGTCTGAAAACCTACGACCGTTTATCCAATCAGTTCAATTATAATCCACATGGTGAACGGTTGGCTGGCTTTACACAAACAATGTGATGTTTTTTTTTGTGATACTGTGTGTGATTTCTCGACATAGTTGTCAACAGAACTGTCGAAGAATCAAAAGAAGGGCGTTAGACAAAACCTCCAAAATGTTCAATCAATTTAAATGATACAGTGCAAGTTGTCGTTTATTCTTTACTCTGGTCTAAGAATATGAAGAGATCGACATTTATGCTTTACATTAATATCAATACGCACAATATATTAAGTTTACTTTAATTTTATGTGATTATGTTTTTTTCATGACCGGAGCAAGGATAGAAACATTTTAATATAATATGTTTATCATTAGATACTGAAAAAAATAAACGAGTTGGATGGTAAAGCCTTGTTTCGTATCATCTTAGACAACGCGTTTTATACTTTCAGTATTTAATGAACTCGAATATTGGATTCTACTTATCACATAGCCATAACATCAGCTTTTTTGTTTACAATGCATCATCTTTTTAAAGTTTGAACATTCGGCCTTGACATGTGTAATTCGGTTTGGGAGAATCCGCAAAATGAATAGTTTCACACTTTACTCGACCATTTTCATTAAAATGGAAAAGCAGATTATAAACAGATTCGTTTATAACATAACTAAAATGTTATTTTTTATTAATTAAAATGAAAGTCTCCAACAAAATGCATACAGCGGCGACAACAAAGTGATCAGAAAATGGCATATACACCACAAAACTTACTGTCTATTTGCTAGAATCCATGCGAACACTTTGGCTGTGCAAGTGGCGTTCGCTAAGACAAAAATATGTCAGCTAACGTGTGATGTCTCTAGCTGTTTGTTATAGATAGGTAAATATGAAAAGGTCCTAGCAAAAATTTCAAAGATAAATTTAATCTAACTCTAGACAAAGGCAAACAGGGTAACTATAAATGTCACAAAAACACAGAGACGAGACATAACACACAAAAAAGAGGACAAAAAACACAAACACATCAATTACCGCCTTGGAACGGTCAGTCGGCAAAAGGACCGACTAGGGTGCTTAAGCCTTGTTTGCGAAGCGCCCCAACCTCGCTCTTCCTGAAGAATTGTCTGTCAAACAAACAGTGTAAAAAATATCCCGTCAAAGTGAAACAAGTAACAGCAAGCACCTGCATCGAGAGTTAAAACAAATACAATAAACTTATATACATACATAATATCTAGTAATAAAATAAACTATCGACATATGTACAGTAGAAAAAACTCGGCAACCTAAAAATTCCAAATGAGGGAGTAGTTTGGAATAAAACTGCCGAAGCGCTGATATACAATAAGGACAAATAAAATAGCCGGAGCGCTGATATATGATAAGAACAATTTCATAACGTCATAAATGTCATGACGTCATATGCCAAAAGTGTCAAAAGTGAAATGTAAAAAATACGAAAGAAATCATCGAATTTTAGAAAACAATCTACACCAACAAAATAAAATGAAGTATTGTTAAGAATTTTTAAGTTTTAACATCATAAAAAACAGAGAAAATTGTGTTCGCCATTGATTTAAAGTGTTCGAAATCCTTTAATTGTTTTCTATGACATATCTGTTATTAAGCAAACAATCGTGTTCACAAACAATACTCCGTCTCTTAATGGGAGTGTTCAAACTTTGCTTTATTGTGCAATTAGTATTTAAGTAATGTCTTCACAAATACAACTGTCTTAGTCCTGCCGAAACAAGTTCATGCATATGACCAAAATTATATATTTACCAGATAATTCTGATCATTTCTCTTTTAAATTAGGCTCTCTACTAATGTATATATTTGCTCTTAGAACTGCTCGTCCTTTAGCACATTGCCACTGACAATTACAAAACAATGTGGACTGATATGACGTTTCCCTGCTATAGTCTAATAGTGTTAGTAATATTCGACCTGTATAAGTTTGAAATTGTCCGACAATCTGTACCTTTGCGCCTAGTACCGTTTTTAGCAGCAACAACAAGTATAGGTAAATGTTCCTCGGCTCTTATTCTAGTAATAAACGTTCGCTGAAATTTCTCACAGGCAAAAGCACGGCAAGGCATGGCGGTACATATGAAGCGAACGGATGTTTACGTTATTGCATCCTAACACATTTAGTAAAATATTAAGAATAATCGAGTGACACCATATTTTGTGGATTTTTTTTATGTTCAAGGCACTGAATTTATCTTTTAAATATCTGCGTATCATGATTGACATTCAAACCGTTAATTAATTTTTACTTAGCTATAATTTAGTTCATACGTAATTTTATTGTTAAATAAATTTCCCAAATAAGAAATTATTATTAAAAACATACACCTTGTGTGTCGACTTAAGTTTAAACAATTCATTTCCCCTTATAATGAATAATTATATGCCGTTCAAAACCCATGTTATTTCTAAAAGATCGACGTACGGCTTCGGATTAAAATTACTATTTCCTTATTCCAATATCGGAATCTGCCGCTACTGATTGCTTTTGTGATCTCTCGGCACCCATCAACCATCCTCCAATAACGGTCAAACGATCACGAACTCGTTCAATACCAAAAGACCATCGGAAGAGTGTCTAATTATCTTTTATGTTATATTTATTCCTACGCATTCATTTCATACATATTTTGGATAGCTTATTTGATTGCGTGTTGCGTTTTAGGTTTAACGGATTATCTAGATATTTTAGTTCTTTGAAAACAAAATAAAATGCTGTGCCATCATCAATGTTAGACTATGGCAAAGAAAATGTTCCGTAAAAAAACTTCAACTTCACACTGGACTAATTTCAAAGAAAAGTCAGTTTTAATGGGTAAGGATAAGATAGCAGTTGTTATATTATACTTCACCATTAAAATGCAGTTCCATAAGCAAACCCGAAAACACCCTGACCCTTGTTTATCAATATCTGTCTTCTGCTACAACACAAATATAAGACCACTGAGATGTTAGACCAATCCTTAACTTCGTTAAATCAATTTCGGACATAAGAGCTCAATTCTTATTTTAAACAGCCTCAATATTTCTACAATCACTTTTGCGCTACGTTTCATCTACAATAAAAAACAATGCATTGTTCACCCATATTTAAAACTTAAAATATGGAAACATGAATCCAAAATAATAATACAATAAATTAAAATTATGCCGATCCCCTCCCCCCCCCCAAAAAAATAAATAAATAAATAAATAAAAATACATAAAAATAAAATGCTATTCTTAATATTCGTATACTAAATAAAAATGAACTTAACACAAGGTTTCTATCGCTAACTCAATAAAACATTTCCATACAATGTATTTCATTAAAATGTCTTCTTGTCTTCGTCTATGGATTGTCACTACTATCACATAAGATTGACCCTATATCAAGCTGGAAATCATGCCCTGTGAACGTTGTTATTACCTTATCAATTATTGAGCCAATAAATTAGCATAAAATTAAAAAAACGTAATTAATAATGATCTTAATCACAATTTGAAAGCGTCAGTTATTAGATATGTCACTTAAACAATGATTTTCTCTACGTTTGTATATCTTAAAAGTGATCAATTTAAGTCTTTATAAAAATTATTATGATACAGTAATCATTTATTATTAATAATCAAATTGCAATTCCAAATTCAGAAAGTTTGATAGTCGAAAACTGAAACATTAGCTTTGTTTTTTTTTATTCTGTTTCTACTTAATATTTGGAACTATCAATGCCAACAGTACTTATATTGAACCTGCTCAAGTAGTGTCACGATTATTTGTATTCTGTTTAATAACGCCAAGAAAAAGAAGTTCTCTTAACATTCACCCTAATAACCACGGACACCGTTTAGGAACGTCTGTGTCCTGCTTCATTAGCCCGCTGTCGAAGAACGTCATTCAATTTTCAATCAATGTCACATATTCTATATAAACCCATGCCATTATCCAAGATGTCTTCTGGACACCTTGTTATTTGCTATACTGCTCCAATGGATCATGAGTGTCTTTTCGTCATATACAAATATGGTATTAATTAAGGGCAGAAGAACATATATTTAATTGCCTATCTTATTAAGGTAAGCGAGAGTAAATATAAATGGAATCCATTCCAGAATGAAATAACGATCTAGATAATAATTATTTGATAAAAATGCAAATCATTTAAACAATATAATAAAAAGGATAGACAAAAAGGAAAAAAAAACTACAACAAACGGAAACAACCGCTATGACAAGTTTTATTTACGTAAAAACAACGACGTAAATTCTTTCTAAATTTATAAAACTATAAGTAACTATTAAAATACGGATCCTCGATAGACTCAATATGGATTATGGATGCTTAATGAGCCACAATCATTGCAAAGTTAAAATAAACGTGTCATGTTTATATGATCAGAGGTGATTTAACGTTTGACCAGTTCCTTATTTTATAGAGAGTCTGCCTTATATATGTTCGATCTCTTTGTGCCTCAAACATACAACACGTTGCCAAAAGAAAATAAACGCCAACAAACTACCATATCTGTCATAGAAAAAAACCTACATATAAAAAGTAGTTAATGTTACGATGTTTGGGTATTTCACATGAGACTGCTTTTATTTTCATACATACTGAAAGGACTGAAAACTTAAGAAAAAGGTCGTCGTGAGTTTGTATATAAAGGACAAGGTATATAATGTTTTAGGATAAAACAGAACACACTATTCTTAATGATCTATACTATTAAAAGTTATGGTAATTTTGCAAGAACACGAGATAAGATAATGACCTTATTAGCGACATATTAAAATCCATTTACGAGCATTTTCTGTCATTTTGTATATGTGGACATCAAAGTCCAGAAATATTTATTGATTATCTCTATCCCATTTTAACTGATACTCAGCGACGCGGGTTTTCTATATTTAATTGGAGTGATTTACGCGATTATCTTACCCGATTATCTTATATTTGTCTTTTCTTGAATTAAGAAATATGACAAAGTCCTTCAAGCATTGCAACATATATTAACATTTGAAAAGCCACATGAACAATGTATTCACATGCAAGGCAAATGTAAAAGTAAGAACAAATCTTTGATGAGTAAGTATTACACCGAAAGAGAAATACCAACAGTCACGGCTTGGAATGGTCAATTGGCAGAAGGGAAAGACAATGTTTTTTACAGAGCTCTAAACTCTCATTACATGGGATTTTTTTTCAGATGTAAATAAATAATGTCCGAACGCTGTTTTCATAGATAGGGTATGACGTTCTTAAAAGTAAGTAGCAACGCCACTCTTAAGAGCGGCGCCAATGAGTATTGTGTTTACCAAATGTAAAACAGGTAAGAACAAATATTTGATGAGTCATTAAATAACAAGAGCAAACCGAACAAATGCCACCTTGAAACGGTCTATCGGCATAAAGGACTGACTGAGTCCAGTTAAATACGTTGTTGCATAGACGAGCAGACAAATATTTGAGAATCCATGTCTTTTATCGCTTACATATATTTACCTTCAACTGCAAATTAAGCTTTATGGATACGTAGAGCCGTGTAGTACAGTCGAAATCTTGAAACTCTTCTGACTGCTTAGCATCTGAGTCACATTCGGGCCGAAGTACTTCTAGCTGACCTACTTTGCGCCGGTGGTTCTACCTAGGTATTTGTTTGTGGTCTTTCTCCGCAAATTTGATAGAAAGTCGCTTGAATGGCCTAAATTCGTCTCTTTGATGTATTAAAACAAATTAATATTTCATCAATACCTTTTATGGCGTTGACTTCAGACAATAAGACACCTGTTGCCAGTGGTCTTGACAGAAGAACTTCAAATGACATCACTGAAGCCATACTCTACATTTATTCTCTAGGCCTGTCTTGAAACTTGACAAGTTCTATATTAATGTCATACTAGGCAATTTGATCTTTTAATTAAGACCGACTTAACGGCAACCAAATAAGAAACAATACATATCGCCTGGAAACTCCTCAGAAGCCAGAACAAAGAATAAGTATATCTATCGTATATATCGAATTTCAAAACAAAAAAGACATGGGCTTGGTCAAATTTCCTTATTGTGCGACATCTTAATCACCACAGAGGGCATGCGCGAATGGGCGGGTGGGCAAAGAACTGTGGCGTGCTTGTGAAAGATAATTTTAAAAATGTAATAGAACAAATATTGCACACAATAACAACCCGTGATCTAAAAATGTAATAATTTCTTTATGGCAAAATCATTTCGAATCACACGCTCGTTATTGCCTGTTATTAGGTATTTGCTGCTTTCGGCTACATTGATATGTTTTTAATGGTCTCTGCATTGATACATTAGGAAACCTTGATGGGAAGATAATGACCAGGACATATCACTTGCAAAATCCTTGCTAGCGAACCATTCAATAAAGGCACCACTCTCAAAAGCAGATCTATATTACAAATTTGCATCAAAGGCTGTCAAAAAGACTGCCGCAATGGCAAAAGGCAAATCAAACATTAACGAAGGATGTAACGTTATGTGATCATAGTGTTGAATCAAATTTTATCACTTAGTGAAACCGTTCTAACGCTCTCTCTCTCTCTCATTGTCTCTGTCTGTTTCTCTGTCTTTCCCTCCCAATCTCGCTATCTTTCTCTCTCTGTCACTCTGGCTCTGTCTTTCTCTCTGCCCCGTTCCCCCTCACATGTACCTCATACTGTCTCTCTCAATTCTTCTCTTACATAATAACACGTTTATACTTTGTTGTAAACAGCTGAAAAGTTTAACAACAATGTTCATTGCCTGAAATTAATCTTTCCTCACAGACGCTGGATAAACTTCTGACATAAAAGAATTAATAATTGAAACGTAAGGGTTTTGTTGACTTTCTTAGAATGCATACGTACGTTAGTATCACTTCTAGTCACATATGGACATATTCGAAATAACGACATAACGACTATTCAGAACAAAGAGTTTTGTAGACACTAGTTAAAAACCTTTTGTTTGCATATAATGCAAAGAATTGAAATATTATATATGTCGAAAACAACCTACAAATTGGTTCTTTATGGAAGTACGCCTAAGGTGAAAGTTATTCTCTCTCTTAATCTGAGATCGGAAAATTGCTCTTCTTGACCTCTTGACATTAATAAAATAATCAACAGCTATGGTCCGACAACGCTTAAACGATCAGTAAAAGCTATTTAATTTACCGACAGGGAATTAGGTCACCTTTATTCTTGTCCTCTGTAGCACTTTTGCATTCAGTTATATAGGTTTTATAATGGCCAGAAGGAATGCTGTATAAAATATATTATCAACATGACTAAAATATTTATTTAAAAATAAGCAGATAAAGTCATGGTTACTCCGGGGGTGCTTTCTTCAGCTACTGGACTAAAGACCGAATCAAGGTCAGGCTAGTTACTATTACCGACCTAAATGGTGCAGTTTTTTTTTTCATTTTGTTAGCATTTTTATATTTTCAAGTTATGAAAGTTCATTTATATGAAATAATCACGTTATCTAAAATGCAATGATGTTAGTAGAATATATTTTTCAACTTATGTGTCTACCTGTTGATTATCATATAAGAACGATACTTACCGTATATAACATTAATGAACTTAAATAAACCAATATGTCTGAAGTAATACATTTGGCTAAATGTTATCAGCATCTGTCCTTGACAGCTAATAAACCATAAACATGATCTTTTGTGTATTGCCGCTGCGAATAATTGGCATTTGGTCGAGATCACTATTCTAGAGTTTCTCATATGTAGTCGACTAAACAGCTGATCAATATCTAAGTGCACATACAATAACATGGATTGCAAGGGAAATATTTCTTAAATTTTGTCAATATCGTTTTCATCAATTGTACAATTGATTTTCATTAAATGTAAGTTTAGGTAATAGAAGTAATGAAATCACCACATACTGTTATAATATTGTTAAAAAACTGACAGTTTCCGGACAAGTATTTGGAATATAAAAGCATTGAAGGAATTTATGCTTTGTCTACTTTTTGCTAATAATACGATCACGTGTTCTTGGCAATTTTGCATTAATATTATCGATATATTGATCGATCGATGGAAAAGTGCATTCTGGAAGCTATTGCATGTTCGACAACATGACAGGGTTTAAATGATAAGGAATATCTGCCTCTTGCGATTTAATGTCTCGTCAATAACTAATATGCTGGAAGGTTTTTGCTAAATGTTAAACGGATTTGCACTCACATACTAAAAATAGGCTGGCGGCCAGTAAAGGCTTGTCATAATAGACACCACATGATTGTGTCCATGTGCGTGATATGTTGAAATAAAGACAACACAAAAATTAAATCAATCATTGAGTAGTTATGTGATAAATTTACAATGCTATGATCTCGACCGGAAAGACAAATCGTGCTTTGCCCGCTTATTAAAAGCAAAAATTGTTTTGTGTGTCAAGTCAATTAACGTGTTGAAATCTAAATAGCTTTTTGTTATTTATCTATGGTTAAGATTTCAATACTTCGTCACTACTCAGATTAATAACAACTTGGATATTGTTACAGACATACTTAATTGCGATTGTTGGAGGTTTACTGTACCATTTTTCATTAAGCATGGATATCATTGTTGTAAAGTTGACAGATACAATTATATATTATAACGATAATTCAAAACTGTTTCCCAAACAATAGACTTGCGTAAAAATGTACAAAGACCTTGAGCTATTCTCGGTAAAAAGGATTTATAAATTTCATTTTGTATTTAAATCCCTGTGATCATTAATATTTTTCTATTATCAATACTGAAATATCGATAATAAAAAGATTCCGACCAAGACCATCCCGTACTAATGATATAGTATATTTTTCTGGAGACGTCTTGTTAACCTAAAGGTCTTTTAGGCCAATCTCCGAAACGCAGATATCACCTATGATCGGCTGTTCTCATAGTTCAGTCTGCTATCGGAATATGTAATTTAATTGTCCATCATTATCTTCCTTTATTATAGCCCATGCAATTATCATGTCTGCATTGTGCCCACCTAGTCGTTCACGGCACAATGATTTCTATGTCACATTTGTCGCACAGCAAAAAAGAAATATACTTTTTATGTACTTCTAATTCACGACATAATTACAGTCGTTCGATAATGTTCAATAATTCAGTTATTAAAGACATATACGTGCATTATCGTGCCTTCAAAATAGTGTCATTTGCCTACAAAGCAAGCCGTTATTTACGCTAATTGTACTAATGTCACGTATCCCGAATCATGTAGTCGATATATTTTATCCCTTGTTCAGCACCAACAGGAACCACATTTTATCGTTTCTGTGAAGAAATCCATAAAATACACGAAAACGACGCATTTGGGTTATTTTTAGAGTAGTGTATTAACTGATTATGGACACACATACATGTACCTGTACACTGACCTTTATTATTAGGAACACACATAATTCAACGGCAATTAGTATTTGTTGAACAAGACCGTCTTTAAATGACTTATTTATGCCAATGTTTTTTTTATTGGTTGATCAGAGTTGTTTAACCAAAGCTTTATTATCTGATTATAAAAATTGGAATCTACTTTAATACTATATCTATTTAGTATTATACTTAAAACTACTATCATTATGTTTTATACCAGATATACAGATATATTCAAGTGCCTTTTCTCTTTTCAACATGATAAATGAAACGAACTTTACAGACATGTCTAATTGTTATATTATGTAGAAGAAACCATTTACACAATAACTACACCAGCAACAAGTTATTTTCATCCAACATTGCAACAACTATGTAATGTAGCTATCACCCGTCTTTTCAGAAGAATGGACATGCATACATTTTAAAAACACACCATTGGTAAATAATCAGTGGCATGTATTCTAAGTATGTATTTACATATAACTCGAATCGTTGAAAAAAGTTTCGCCATTCGTTCAAGATACCCATAACGTCTTACCCAGCACTGTCAGTAACAGTGGCTTTAGGTGGACCTAAACGGTACAGTGTCTTTTTATATTTATGAGTAATACATTTATACAATATAAAAAAAAACACACACTCGTTTTCACAGATTATTTAATTAAAATTTAACTCAAAAAGCAAGCAAAATTATGCTAGATGATAATGTTACCTTTAATAGTAAATATAATACCCAAGTTATATTCCAATAAATGGAATTTGCACCAACATAGGCATCCTAAGTCCATGCTTAACTCAAAGAAACCTTTAACAATTACTTTTCAAAATACATCCTTACTTCATAGAAGCAATATCGTTTTATGTTTTGAAAAGAAAACACCACACATAACAACAACAGTAAAATAGATCTGGTAACATATTCTAAACTATCCAATAATCTACATCAAAACTTTCTACACGTTGACATTCCTATAGACAACCTTATAACCAAATTCAAGGATGAAATTCAGACCGAAAAATAATCTGAAGGAACTGTATCAAAACAATACTAAAACTACAACTACTGTCATTATATGAAAACTAATAATGGTATTTTATACACATTGCACAGTAGCAATGGGAATCTCTTCAAACATTAAACACAAAGACTTAACGAATTAAGGGCAATTCTAAGAAAAAACATGCCTATTTATATCACAATTACTGGAAGAAACCGCTACAAGTAAATTCCAAAATGAAGTAAAGTATCGCTTCGATTCAATATGCAATCTAAAAACATATAATGCTTGACATTAAAAACAACATTGATATGCTAACCTCCCCACACTTAAAACAGCATTTAAAAGATTTAAAAAGAAAATTGACATTTTATCTTTAAT
The DNA here is from genome assembly GCA_007844125.1 of Sinonovacula constricta. NCBI lineage: Eukaryota > Metazoa > Mollusca > Bivalvia > Cardiida > Solecurtidae > Sinonovacula > Sinonovacula constricta. The sequence continues at coordinate 15,004,376 of CM017572.1, forward strand.
GGTAAATTATTATGTGTAAGATCAAAGATATCAATATGCGAATGACATCTAAACAATGAACAATTCTCAACTGTTTAAATGTTGTAAATATTAAAACTGCATCGGAGGCTTAAGTATAATACATACGTTTTTACGATCAAATTATAAAAACTTATTCATATATCACAGGCAAATAGCGAAAACTGGTTGTTTGATTTTTTAACCGAAGTTTGTCTATAAGTGGAAAACAAAACATAAATGGGACACGTTAGTTGAAGAGGAAGCGTCACAGCCAGTTGTGAAAAATGCTTCACAGAGACCGTATAATACAATATCTAAAAGCAATTTTGTTTGTCAGTTTGTCTTTGAACTGCCGAATTTGCATTCCTTAATATAATAAACAAAATAAATAAAGAAAAGGCGCACAGCTGAAAATCAAGTTTGTTTTCTAAGTAGTAGGTTTCTTTCGTGGTATCTCATCTTGATAGGCTTTTTTTCAAACAGCTCTTGAGTTGAAAGACGATACATTATGTGGTCTATGCGGGTGCTATCCTACAAAGAAAAATGCAAAGAATCCGAAATGCAACATGACATAATTGACTGTTTGTTGTTGTTTTTAATTCATTTTTGAATAGGCAGCTATCCAAGACATATAGATCTATGTAAATATTAAAATAGCCAAAGGGGGGTGGGGGTGGGGTTAGAATATAAGTATTCATTTGATTTGGCTGCTTTTTCAAACTTATGTTAATGTGTGAGAAGTATTAATACAAACATAATGTATGCTTTATTATATGTGAAATCCTTATGTTCATGAATAAGTAAACAAAATCTGTAAATAAATATTTTTTCTCCTTTTCCCGAAACATAATATTATAAACAGACAAGACCGTTTTGCTACTTTCTGGTGCTTTACAAGTATTGTTTCTTTGTAAATTTGCTAGTATAAAATAACGCATCACCATACAATTGCTCGTTCTATATAACAAATCACTATGTTTAAGTGATGCAATATTCGCATATTGCTTTATTGTTATGTCATCCAATATTATTAAAACGATTTTATTAGTTAATGGCCATGTGATCCTTTCATATTTTATGGGCGGCTTGAGGCAGCTTTATGCTATATCTTAGTTTTGCTTAGTATTTTTCACCAAATCCAATAAACTATAGTGAATAAATGTCAGTTTATGTACTAACAAAGCTAACCTGAAGCTGCTGTAAGCCCCAGCTGGAACCGTTTGGAACCGGCCTTCTTTCCATTCAGAAATCCACAGAATTGGTTCAACAATGAACTCCAAAATTTACTAGCTATTTTGTCTGTACATTAGATCATTGAATCTGTTTAACTCCCGATGCAGGTGCTTTCTGTTAGTTGTCTCAGTTTGACGAGATGTTTTTATTTCTAATGTTTGTTTGATCGAAAAACCTCCAGGAAGTTTGGAGCGCTCCGAAAACCAGGTTTAAGCACCCCAGTCGGTCCTTTTGCCGACTGACCGTTCCAAGGCAGTAACCGCTGGTTTTCTTTTCGCGTGTAATGTCTCGTCTCTGTGTTTTTGTCACATTTACATTTACCCAGTTTGACCTTGTCTAAGGGTAGTTTAGATTTAAGTAGAAATTTTGATAGAACCGTATCATATTTACCTATTCATTTCATTTTAGTTCACATTCTGTTTAAATTGTTTATTTGAACTTATAAGGCCTCAACTGAAATGTGCACTCTGAAGTCTTTGCATGTTCAAAAACATAAAACAGTTATCATGATTAGGAAAGTCTGCTCCGAGCATCATAATGCGATGACAAAAATCAATGATATATTCACACGCTTTTTCATGTAAAAAACGGATGTGCACTTGATTAGATAGACCTGTGACAGACTTTCCCGCATTACCATGGTTGTAAAAATCAAACTCCCACGACAATGATGGTTGTTCTATGTGAGACGTACGTTTAGATAAAAATATCAAAAATCGTGTTCATATTGGCGAAAATCTAGCACATTTTTTATGCAGTCATCTCGAATGCAACAATTAATAAAATGAATTAATATTAAAAAACCCAACTATATTATCGTTTTAACTTTAGATTAATTTGTGCAAAAACTATGTCCATGCAAACTAAATAGTAAATTGACAAGCAATCTGTTAATCAAGCTAAGACCATGGTTATGTTGCCTTAACTATTGATGGTAAACTTTAATTTATAAATACATTTGATGGCTTTAGTCTATGAAACCATTCTAGATGATTATGAACCTCTGTTGTCTTTATAAGCTACATACACATGCCACATCCAAACGAATGCATACGTTTTACAAGAAGGCTGATTGTATGGAAAACATAATTTTACGTTCAAATGTAAATTTTAAATTGTGTTCTGCATGGAGAAAACGTGTATGATTGTTAGTTCAAAATAAGAATAATCCGTGATAAAAACACTTACTACGACATTACAGTTCAAACGATAAAGATACATACACCATAGTTAACTCTGTCAATAGAATCACTGTGTCCACACAATTCCTTGTGGATATATCTAAGGCATCGGGAATAGATTGTGAAAGAGGAATCTATTAAAGTCAAACATAAGAATTACCATCGTTGCAAATTCTAGCGATAACAAGACTTCGATCACTTAATTAGCCACATATACTGTACAGTTATTTAACTTTATTCCCTTTGCTATATATAAAATAAACTTAAAACTAAGCTTGTAATGATACGTGTGATCGTGCATATGATAACTAACTTTACATTCTAGTTCAGTCTAGCAAAGGTTGCTCTGTTCTGTTGAAATGGTTTTGGTTACAATATGTTTAGAATATATGTTTGCAAATATGGGACGTGATATAATGCGGAACTGTATGAGATGCGATTAATTCATCATCAGTAATACACTCTTATCAATTCCTTTTTAAATGAGGAATTAAATTTTGAACACCATATTTGAGTCAGTCGATGATTAAATGAAACCCATCTGGTACGAATAAACACATTGCGAATGCTTCTCAAATACCCGGCTACATTACTGTTCATGGATTAGGGAATGCAAATTTGCTTGTCACACCTTTCATTCCTTTTCATAAAACAAAGGAAAAATGCATTCAGTGATGATATGAAGCACATATTCCAAAACAAATCTGACGTTGTCTAACACTTAATGTTCATACTATGTTAATTTTAGAACTAGTACTATAAATCTATCAAGACGTGCTGAGATCTAGGAACGTCAAGTGAGATAAGGTGTCTCTAAATAGCCTATCCCAACAGCAATCCACTCGTTGAAATCATTCAGGATCGCCTGTTTTGTTAGCACGTTGTCCGAGAATGTAACATACACCATTATCGCCACTTCATTATAAACCCATGCACTTATCCTGTCCGCATTGGACACAATGTTTACAATTATGTCATTCATATTTTCTTTAATAGAAACTATAGAAGGTCTTCAATTAACTTTCTTATTTCACGTGTTAGTAATTTTTGACAACAGTATGAAACAGTCAATGCTCTTGAGATTAAACGGCATGAACGTATATTATCCCAGTTGCCTACAATACACTATACAACTAACATTGCAAACGGTACGCATTCTAATAGAATACACGAAAAGCGACGCCTTGAATCAGTATTTGAGAAACTGGCACTGAAAAAGCACACACATTGTTTCCATTATGGCAACCATTAAATAAAGTGGAAGAGCACATTGTTTTCAGTTTTTTCTCGAGAAGAATACATTTACTAGTTTCTTACACGCATACACGTATACGTTTATGGCATTTCTTCACGGAAATCACAAAACAGGTTTATTTATTTGGAGTGACTAATTATTTTGTTTTCGATTCTCCCCAAACTTGGTAGTTTTTTACGTCTTATAATATATTATAAATTCATTTGACTAACTAGACACATATATTAAATGCTATCACAACTCCAATACACATTAATAAAACAAAAATAATTTTCATATTCTTTTCAGCCATATAACACTTCAGTTGTAGAAGATCATATGGTTTCAATTAACAGAGTTTTGCCACATTGACTCGCAGAAATCAATTCTTTATGATCTATTCTTTATACAGACATTTAATTTTTGGTAAGCATCTTATCTTTCTGGTCTTCTTTGATACTATCTCCTAACGATTTAGCGGTGAAAATCTGTGAAGTTCTATTTGCTGATAAAATTGCTCAAAACAATTTTGCAAATTTATTTTCTGAAATAAACGAGAGAACGAGTGAAAGCATAAGCCTTAAATTTACACTAATTCTATCCACTTCATTAACTCTTGTGTTGTTTTCACAGAAAATTTTATTTATTAACTGTTTTCTTTCAAGCATGGTTTGTGCATTTTTGTCATATACTAGTGTAGATATATTCCATATTAGACGACTGTAATGCGAAGACATTATGAGCCTAAGCATTAAGCTGTGTACTTAAACTTTTTTGAATCATAATGAAGTGGTTAGTGATCAATGAAAACTATTTCTTATATAATTTTCAATAATAAGTTTTAATATATTTTGCAAATGTTACGAGCAAGTAAAAAAGAAACATTGTCCTGGACGTCAATTGCAATTCAATGAATTAAATGAAATATCAAAATAAACAATTCTCCTCATGAATGTAAAAATAACACTATGACGGTTTAATAACCAAAACAAACGTCGCATTTAATATCATTATTGTCTTTATCCAACTCCCGATATTTTCACGCATTACACATAACCAATTCGCCAATATACTTAGCTAGCACCACATTTTCTAGCGTTGTATTTCTCAGGCATTGATTAATCGTTCATACAATTATCTGTTGTCATAAACCTAAATATTCCAAATAAAGGATATCCGCACTTGCGTTTCAGAACCCGGCTTGTCATTTAGACCTATAGTTTAAGTGTGGAGTTTGTCTTTAAAATGGTGTTGTTTGAAATGACTTTTAACATGCAAGCTGGATAGATTTACATGTATTATACGTTGGTATATCTTTTACAAAGTGGAATTATATTAGACGATGTATATCAAGGAATACGAAAAGGCCATCTAAAATAATATTGTTTTTCATGAGTACGTTATTGTCGCCCTCGTTTTAAGTTTATTACCTTAGAACTTTATGAATTTTAAAAGCCTCATTAAAATGATTTTTAAAATCTCGAGATCAATACAATATTTACTAAATCTATACAATGTAATAAAATTTAATGTTCTGTTAAAACAGGGGAAACAATAACACATAATACAGTTAGTGTACGGTAAATGGGCTATGGGCTATTACATTTGTCAATAATTTTAATTAAAAAACTGACATGCGTGTCATTGTTTTTATTTTATCGTGTCAACACTAGTTGGGCCAGTTTGGTTACCTCAAGCTCATAATTGGCGGAGAAAGACGCAAAGCATATGTCTGTATAAAACAGCTTCACAGGTCATCTCATGGAACACCCACAAATGAAAGTTCTCACCCTGAACGGGAGGCGATGTGGGGCTGAAGTTTTACAACTCGGCGACCCTAACCGCTTGCCCAAGGGCGCCTCCACGCATGTCATTGAAAGAATCGCTGTTCTGTTGAGGAGTTTTAATTGATTTGATGACGAAAGTGCATATTGCCTAGACAAGTAATCCTTAAGGCTTAGATTACTTTTCTTTATAAAAACGAAAAAGTATAGAATTTTACGTTTCTAGAGTAAACCAATTCTATGAAAATAATTTTCCGATTATCTACATATTACGTAGACAAGGCGTGATCTTTTTTCCGTTACAGGGGCGTCGCTTAAATTTTACTTAGGAACCTTATTTCTTGAATTAAAGACTCAAATATTGCAACAACAAGTCAGAGAACAGACACATTGGAGCAACACAGCAACAACTTGACAAATGGGAATATACAAAAAATACAACACCTTTTCATCTAAACCTGTGCAGAAAAATAATTTCAAAGTCTACTTACTTGGTTGATTCCTTGCAATCGTTAGATATTATTTAACTGCAAACTTTGGTCATGAATCGTTTAAAAAGATGTCAAGGTAACTTAAAGTTGAAGTGCGAAGCTTCCGAGGATTAAGCAACTATATTACCAAGTAGATTACTCCTAAGATATTTTTATAAAATGTTGACTTATGACATTTTTAAGAAGATTAATTAAAGACTTTCATTTAGTAATATACAACCATTATTTAAAACACACACTGCATGCACAAATCAGAAAATTCAAGGCAATTAAAAGTCGTTTAAATTGTTGCAAAAATATTTAAAAGCAGGTTCTCAAATTAATCATAGGCCTTTAGAAAATGCAATCTAATTCATCATCAAGTTAATACCGTACACAACCCTAATGAAAGACTTAATCATTAAATTGCACGACATGCAGCTGCAGGAATGATTTGCGTTATCATTAACCGCTGTTTATGGAGCGATTTTTTTACTTTAAAGTCGAATGAGCTTTGCTTTTCAAATTTTGTGCAGATATAACGGTTGTGATTCCATATTTAGTGCATCTCTAAAATATGTGAGAAATGACCAACAGGAAGAGGACGTGCTATTAATGAATTGCAAAGACAAGACAATTAAGTAGGTTTGTGTTTACGTTCGACGAGTGCATATCAGAACCATCTTCTTGTATTTTGCCTTTGCGTAAAATGTGCTTTAATTCTTAAATAATGCCACAATTGTGAGTTCTGTTCAGAACAATTTTAACATAATTATTTTATATACTGAACGCAATGAACATGTTAAAGAATCATGTAATACGACGAGGACGCAGTAAGTTTGTTTTCTTGGGCAGTAAGTCTAAACAGTATTTTCAATGTCATATTTTGGTAATGTTGTTTTGATTGTTTTGGTTTGATCTCTAATCACACTTTTGTTTAACTTTACATTTGGCTTGCATGTGAATGCATTTTTCTTGTGTTTCTTTTAAAATTTGGTTTATGTTGCATTGCTCATAAGACTTTGTCATATTCGCCTATTCATGATTACAAGAATGTTGCCTGTGCAGCGTGGTGGTCTTAAAACCTCCCCTCGAATGTAATTTATCTCGTCCCGTCAATTCATCTCATAATTTTTTCGTATATTTTTCTTTGATGAATATCGGTCTTTGATTCCTTAACTCCTCAAAACGCATAAACAGGTTGCTACAACCATTTACACATATTCAGGTGTCATTTTATTTTTTATTCAAGTTCATAAATTTAGTTACAATCAAATTTTGTTGGAAGTTCTTCTTATAGAAATACTAATCTTTTTACGTTATCGCCTCGATTTGATAATTTTGTTTCAAATAAATCTGTTTTAATTTCATTGTTTCCGTGTGAGACACATGCATTAAATTCGAATTAAGAGATCCGTTTTACCGGTTAAAGCACCATAATCTGTCCCCTTGGCCGACTGACAGTTTCAAGGCTCGTCACATTTGTTTAGTACTTTTACATTTGGCTTGCATGTGATTAATTTTTGCGTGTGGCCTTCTAAATTTTGTATATATGTTGCAATGCTCATAGGCATTGACCTTATCTACTTATTATAAACATTATCGAAATGGAAAATGCACATAGATTTAAAAAAATTTCTAAACCCTCCCTTAAACAGTTTTTTTAAAGACATATATACGACACACACTTTAATAATTGTCGGTTAGATGCATTTCCATCTTATATTTGTAGTCAATAACATTAGCTCAAAAAGTTTTTTTACCGACATTTCATGATATATTTTGACCTTAAATACGTTAAGACACGATTCAAAACCCAGTGTTGGAGGTCTTATAATGGCAGGAAGGAATGCTGACTAAAATGCATATTCAACACGACTAAAATGTTTATTTAATAAATAAGGCGATAAAGTCATGGTAATTCCGGGCGTGTTTTAAGGTCATGGTAGTTATAATTACATGTCTAAATAGTGCAAGTCTTTTCCAATTTCTTATATTGTCAAGTTATAAAAGTTCATTTATATGAAGGTTGCCTAAATTACAATGATGTTAGTTAAATAAATTTTTAGACTACTTGCCGATTATTATTTATATATAATGCTTACCGCGTATAACATTAATGAATATAAATAAGCCTATATGTCTGTAGTTAAACATTTGTCAAAATGGGTTACCGGCCAGTAAAGGGTGTTATTATAATGTTAAAAAAATCAAAATTTCTGGGCAAGTATTTGTAAGATACAAGCGTTGAAGGTATTTATGCTTTGCCTATTATATTTCCACATAATATCGCTCATTTGAGCTTATAATGGGTCGTTCGATCGATAAAAATGTGCATTCTAGAAGCTTTAGCATGTTCGACAACATGACGGTGTTTAAATGATAAGGAATATCTGCCTCATGCGTCATAATGCCTCGTCAATAACTAACGTGTTGGTAGATTTTGCCAAATGTTAAACGGGTGTGAAATTGATAAACAGACGTAAAATGGGTTTCCGGCCATAAAAGACACCACTTGACAATAGAAAATTAAACAACGACAACACAAAGTTAAATAAATCACTGTGTTATTTTATGATAAATTTAAATGCCTTGATCGCGACTGGAAAGTCTAATGTACTTAGCTCGTTTATTTTAAGCATAAATTGTAGTGTGTGATCACGTCAATTAAAATGTTAAAAAGCTTTCTTTTTATTCGTATTCTAACTATGTTAAAAGCTTCAATAATTTGTGACTACTCAAATTTATTTCAATTTGGATATTGTTACAGAAATATTATATACCAATTGTTTGAGGTTTACTGTACCATTGTAAATAAGCATGTAAATCATTGTTGTAAAGTTGATAGATACCTAATGTGGTTCATTGATGAAATGAAAATTGCCTCCCTTGTTAGTTAATATTCGAGGTATTTTAAACAGTAGATAGGTCCTTTTAGTTAAAATGCTTGGACTTTATCACCTGTTCTTTTGTAGATATTGTAATTACAAAGAGTAAAAGTTCCTGCTTTTGCATAAAATATAAGCTTCAAATTCATTTAAATACTAATAGAGATAATTTACTAAAATTAAATTGGATGTGTTTGTTGATAATAGTTTTCCTGGGTTTCACAAGAAAGGCAGAAAAGTCAACATACACTCCATAAAGCGCAAAATATACTGAGTAAAACAAATGAAAGCACCTACTTACACTAAGGGATTATTCATGGGGAGACTATTCATTAATGTCTCTCAATGTTAAAACAAAATTCAAAAATGTTTCCCAAACAAACGACTTCCGTTAAAATGCACAACGCCCATAAGCTATACTCCGTAAAAACCGATTCACAAATTTCATTTTGTATTTACATCCCTGTGATTATAACTATTTGTCTATTATCAGTATGTTTTTGTTACTACTATCAAGATCTGAAATTTTAACTGAAATATTGTAAAAAAAACAAAACGATTCCGACCAAGACCAACCCGTACTAATTATATCTTCTATATTCCTGAGAGGTCTTGTTCACCTAATGTTAGACATACCACAAACAGTACTTAAATACTTTTCATTTCATTTGTCATCACAACCATTTTTACACAAATGTTTTACATAGCCATTTTATACAAGCTATCAAATATTGGCTGGAAAAAAATCCCAATTGTTTTCACAGATGATTTAATTAAAATTTAACTCGAGAAGCAAACAAAATTATGCTAGAAAATAATTCTAACTTAAATAGTAAATATAATACCCGAATAATAACACAATAAATGTAATTTGCACCAACATACGCATCTTAATAAGAATACACATGACCAAAGTCTTATGAACATTGCAACATATACACAAATTGGAAAGGACACAAGAACAAAGTATTCACATATAAGCAAAATGTAAAAGTAAAAACAAATCTGTGATGAGTCATTTGAAAAAAATAGATAAAACCAGACAGTTACCGCCTTGGAACGGTCAGTCGGCAATATGGACCGACTGGGGTGCCTAAACCGGTATCACAGAAGTCTAATCTCGCACCTGATGGGTCTCTCGAATGCAAGCAATGAAAAGAAAATGTCAAAGTACTGACGTTTTGATAAGTTATGAAGAAAGTAGTGACGTCATTGAAAAATTATGTCCACAGTGTTTAGAAGAGAATGAGCTTTTATTTTGATCAGAAGCATCCTGTTTATGTGTAAAGTTCTTGCTCAATTCAAAGAAACCTCTAACAAAGACTTTTCAAATTACATCCTTATCTTATAAAAGTGATATCGTTCATTTTCTGAAAAGAAAACAACAACATACAATAACCATAAAGAAGACTCGGAAACGTATTTTCAACTCTGTAATAATCTTCCTCTAGACATCAACTTTGCATCGGAAAAATAAGTACACGTTGACATTCCAATTGATAACCTAATCTCCAAATTCAAGGATGAAATTCACACCTCAAAATACCCCTAAGAAACAGCAACAAAATAATTATAAAACTACAACTACTGTTATCATAAGAAAACCGATAACGGTAGTTAATACACATTGCACAGTAGCAAGGCGAATCTCTAAATCATTAAAAACAAAGACTCGACGAATTTAGAGCAATCCTCAGACAAACAGTAAATTGCCTATTTATATAACAACTACTAGAAGAAAACCCGCTACAAGTATTAAGCGAATCATGGCGTTAAGTAAAACCATAAAACCTAAATCTCAAGATGAAGTAAATTACCCCTTCGTTTTAACATGCAATCTAAAAATATTGACATGCTTGACTGTAAAACCAACATTTATACTCAAACCTTCCCACACTGTAAATAACATTATCAAGACAAAGGGTTTGCCCTGTTACCATTAATGGGAGATTATTATGCGTAAGATGAAGATATCAATACGGGAAAGACATCTGAAAAATGAAGAAATGTCAACTGTTTAAATATTGTAAATATTAACGCAGGTTATTTTTTTTACAGATGTTTAAATTTTATCTACAAATAGACAAAGGCAAAAAAGGTAAATGTAATTGTGACAAAAACAAAAATCACAGAGACGAGACATAACAGACATGAAAAAAAACATAAGTTACCGCCTTGGAACGGTCAAGTCTAAAATGTAAGTCAAAAGAAAAACGGGAAGAGTCAGTTGAAGAGACAGCGTCTCATCCAGTATTGAGAATTAGTATGACAGAGACCTTCTAAAACAATATCTAAAAACTATTTTGTTTGTCAATCTGTATTTGAAATGAAGAGTGCACAAAATCAACAAAGAAAAGGCGCATGGGAATTATATTTTCACACAGTTGAAAATTAAGTTTGTTTTCTAAGTGGTGGGCATCTCTCATGGCAATTCATGCTCATAGGCCTTTTTTAAGCAACTCCTCATTTGAAAGACGATATTATTATGTGGCCAATGCGGGTGCTATCTTACAAAGAAAAGGGCACAAGATCCGAAATGTAACATGACATAATTTTGACATTTTTTGTGTTTGTTTTTTTAAAGTCCTTTTTCAATATGCGGCTATCCCAGAAGTGTAGATATATGTATATAGCAAACAGCCGAATGGAGGAAGTAGAATGAGTATACACTTATGCTCATGAATAATGAAACTTAGACTATAAATACATAACGTATCTGCTTTTCCTAAAATTAATACATGTAATATAGAAAGACAAGTTCCTTTTGTTACATTTTGATGCTTTACAAGTATTGTTTCTCTTTAAACTTGTATAAAATAACCCCTCACCATACATTTGGTCGTTCTATATAACTTATCACTATGTTTAGGTGATTCAATATTCGAATATTATTTTATTGTTATGCCATCCAATATAAGTACAACCATGATATTAGTTAATGGCCAAATGATCCTTGCATATTTTATGGTCGATCTGAGGCAGTCATATGTTGATGTTAACCGATTAGCCGCCAACATAATAACGTTTGAATAAAATTTTAAATGTCGATATAGTTCTCATCTTGGTTTTGCTTGGTATCGCCTACCTTATCCAATAAACTATATATAACAATACTATATAAATATATGTCGATTTTATGTATTAACGAATCTAACTGAATGCTGGCGTAAGCCCCAGCTGGAACCGGTTGGAAAATGTCTCAGTTCCATTCAGAAATCCACAGACCTGGTTCAACAAGGAACTCCAAAATTTACCATGTGGAAAGAACGCAATTCATAAATCTAACATCAAGTGTGCTGAACAACTTTTTATTTAAAACTAATGTAAAAAAAAACAGACTTTGCGGAAAAATCCGAAAGTAATTATTTACTTCGGAGCAACAAGGAATTTAAAAGCAATATAAGATAAAATTCTTTTGCCATCCTTTTAATTCCCATGCAAACTTCTGTTCACATGTTGTTCATTTCCATTTTAGTTCACTTCCTGTTTAAATTGTTCATTTGAACTTATAAGGCCTCGATGGAAATGTGTACTCTTATGCCTTTGCACATTCAATAACTTGACGCTGTAAGAATGATAAGGGAAGCCTGCCTCGAGCACAAAAATGCGATGACAAAAATCAATGATATGTTCACACGTTTGTCTAAGTGCAAAATGGATGTACACTTGATTAGATAGACCTGTAACAGAATTTCCCGCATTACAATGGTTGCTAAAAATTAAACTTACACGACAGTAATGGTTGTCCTATGTGAGACGTATGTTCAGACAAAACATATTAAAAGGGTAATTCATATTGGCGAAAATCAAGCACATTTTAAATGTAGCCATCTCGAATGCAACAATTAATAACATTTATAAATAACTAAATAGACAAAACAACTTTTTAGCTTTAGTTTAATTTATACCAAAAATACACCCACGCAAAATAAATATTAAATTGACAAGCAATCTGCTAATGAACAGAATGGCCTTTGGATAGCTTAATGTAAAGATTAATGAAAGAAATTTTTGAAAATCAGTCATTGCTTCATTATTTTAGTGTGACTATTTGGTAGCATCTTTTTTATTTTAAAGGTTTATATCTTGCAGCAGTGTCGAGCATGGTCATGTCACCTTAACGGTTGTTAGTAACCTTTAATTTATACACATTAAATGGCTTTAGTCTATGCAACCGTTCTAGATAATTATGAACGTCTGTTGTCTTTATAAGCTACATACATAATTATGTCACATCGAAAGGAATACATAAGGTTTACAAGAACGCTTATGGCATGGAGTACACTATCTTATGTTCAGAGAAGATCATACTTACATTTACGACGACATAACAGTCTAAACGATATAGATACACACAGAATAATAAAATCTATCAATAGATTCACTGAGTCTATTCCATTTTTTGCGGAAATATTTAACGAATCGGGAATGTATTGTGAAAGAGGGATCTGGGAAAGTCATAAATAACGAAACTCATAATAATTACGAACGTTGCAAATTGTAGCGTTAACAAGACTACGATCACTTAATTCAGACGATTAGACTTTCAGTAAGTGTAACAAATCATGCTAATAGGGTTTCAATGTTCTTGAAATGTGTAAACCTTACACACATTTGATTTAGAATCTGTATATTTTCTTAAAAAATGCTATAAGCCACCGAGTTACCTGTTCGACTTTTAGACAATTAAATTTATTCCCTTTTCTATGTATAGAATAAACTTAAGACTAAGAATGTTATGATCTGCGAGCAATGAAGACCTTTTACAGCATAACTAACTGTACATCCTTTATCAGTTTAGCAAAAGTTGCTGAGTTCTGTTTAAAAGATATTGGTTAGAATATGTCAATAGGTAAATAAGAAAAGGTCCTATCAAAATTTTCACAGATATTTAAATTTTATCTACCTGCAGACCAAGGCAGACAAGGTAAATGTAAATGTGACAAAAACACAGAGACGAGACATAACACACAAAAAGAAAAACCATCAGTTACCGCCTTGGAACGGTCAGTCGGCAAAATGGCCAACTGGGGTGCTTAAACCTGGTTTGTGGAGCGCTCCAACCTCGCACTTCCTGACGGTTTTTCTATCAAACAAACAGTGTAAATAAAAGTATCCCGTCAAAGTGACACAACTAACAATAAGCACCTGCATCGGGAGTTAAAACAGATATAATGAAATTACTGCGAATATGGGACGTGATGTAATGGGAAATAGCGTGAGATGCGATTAACGTTATAATTGCTTCATTATCAGTAATAAAATCTTATCCATTCCTTTTAAAGGGGGAATTAAATTTTAAAGTCCATACTTGAGTCAGTCGATGATTAAATGAAACCCATCTAGTATGAATAAACACACTGCGAATGCTGCCAAATTACTCGGCTACCTTACTGTTCCTGGATTAGGTAGAGCATTTTGCTTGTCACACCTTTCATTCCTTTTTACAGAACAAAGATAAAATCCATTTAATGAAGATATGAAGCACATATTCCAGAACAAATCTGACCTTTATATAATTGTTCATACGATGATAACTTTAAAAAGAACTAGAACTAAAAATGGACCTGATCAAGTCGTGTTGAGATCTAGGAATGTCAAGTGAGATAAGGTGTATCTAAATAGCCCATCTCAACATCAATTCCATTGAAACCATTCAGGATCGACGTTTTGTTAGCACGTTGACCGAGAATGTAACATACAATGATTATCGCCACTCCATTATAAACCCACACACTTATACCGTCCGTATTGGTCACAATGTTTACAATTATGTCATTAATAGTTTCTATTAGAGAAACTGTAGAAGGTCTTCAATTAACTTTCTTATTTCACGTGTTAGTAATTTATGACAAAAGATTGCTCTTGACAATAAAAGACATGAACGTGTTTTATTCCAGTTGCATACAATACACTTTACAACGTCTAATAGAATACACGAGGTATTGAATCAGTATTTGAGACATTGAAACTGAAAAAAACAACACACGTACATCCATTGTTTCCATTATTTCAAACATTAGATTAAGTGAAAGAGCACATTGTTTTCAGTTATTTCTCGAGAAGAATACATTTACTGTGTTCTTACACGCATACTCGTATACGTTTATGGCATTTCTTCACGGAAAGCACAAAAACAGGTTTATTTATTTGGAGTGACTAATTATTTTGTTTTCAATTCTCCCCAAACATAGTTGTTATATTAGAACGTTGCCATGTCTATTCATTTAAGTAATAATCTCAAATAACAACACATATTATTAAAGCACACATACTTTTTAAGAAAATTACATGATTTCATAATATATTATAAATGCATTTGACTAACTAGACACATATATTAATTGCTATCACAATGGACTCCAATACACATCAATTCAACAAAACCGATTGGCATATTTTTTCAGTCATACTTCAGCTATAGAAAATCACATAGTTTCAATCAACATAGGTTTTGCCTCATTAACTCGCAGAAATGGATATACTTTCTTAATGAACTATTCTTTATCCAGTTATTAAGCATCTTCCTAACCTCCTTTCATTCTCGCTCGTAAAGATTTAGCGGCGCAAATCTGTGAAGTTGTATGTGCTGATAAAACAATTAAAAACAAAATTGCACATTTATTTTCTGAAATAAACGAGACGACGAGGGAAAGCCTAAGCCTTAAAACTACACTAATTCTATCTACTTCATTAATGGTGAAAGTCGTTGAATTGAATTATTCATTGCGTATATTTATTTTCACAGAGAAATTAACCTATTCACTGTTTTCTTTCAAGAAATGTTTGTGCATTTTTGTTTATACTATTTGATGTATTTTATTCCTTATAAGATGACTTTATTACGAAGACATTATGAGCCTAATCAGATGCATAAAACTTGTGTACTTAAACTTCTTTGATTTATGTTGAAATGGCTAGTAATCGATTAAAATATTTATAATAAAATATTCAACAATATTAAGTTTTAATATATTTTCAAATTTTACGAGCAGGTAAAAAAGAACATTTTCCTGGAGTGCAAATGCAATTCAATGAGTTATCAAAATTAACAATTTTCCCCATAAATGCAAATATAACACCATGACGTTTGATAACCAAAACGTCGCATTGAATGTCATTATTTTCTTCATCCAACTCCCATTTTTTCCACACAACACACATAACTTAACAAATTGGTTAAAATATGCAAGGTCAATAAATTTAGTTAGCACCACATTTTCCAGCGTTGTATTCCTCAGGCATTGATTAATCGTTCAAACAATTATCTGTTGTCATAAACATAAATATTTCAAACTGAACGATATCAGCACTTGCGTTTCAGAACCCTGATTGTCATTTAGACCCATTGTTTATTGTGAAGTTTGTCTCTTTAATGGTGTTTGGAATGACTTTCAACATGCAAGGTGGATAGATTGATTAAACGTTGATATATCTTTCACAAGAAGAATTATATTAAAAGATATATATCAAGGAATACGAAAAGTCCATCTGAAACAATAATGTTTTTCGTGAATACGTTAATGTCGTCCTCGTTTTGACCTTATAATCTTAGTATTTTAATAATTTTAGAAGCCTCATTAAAATGATTTTTTAAAATCTATACGATGTTATTAAACTTAATGTAATGTTTAATATAGAGGAAGCAATAACACATTATACAGTCAGTGTACTGTAAAATGGCTATCGGTTATTGCATATGTCAGTAACTTTAATTAAATAAAATAACATGCGAGTCATTATTTTTATTATATCGTGCCGACACCAGTATGGCTAGTTTGATTAAATCTAGCTCATAATTGGCGGAGAAAGACGCAAGACATATGTCTGTATGAAACAGCTCTACAGGTCATCTCGAGGACCACCCACAATGAAAATTATCACCCTGAACGGGTCGCGATGTGGGGCTGAGGTTTTACAACTCGGCGACTCTAGCCGCTTGCCCTAGGGCGCCTCCAGCCATGTCAATGAAAGAATTGTTGTTCTGTATAAGAGTTTTAATTAATTTGATGATGGAAGTGCTTATTACCTAGACAAATAATCCTAAAGGCTTAGACTACTTTTCTTCATAAAAACGGAAAAAGTATAGACTTTTACGTTTCTAGAGTACATCAATTCTATGAAAATAATTTTCTGATTATCTGCATTTGGCGTAATCAGGGTGTGATCTTCTTTCCATTTAAGGGGCGTCGCTTTATATTATGAACCTATTTTCTTCAATGAAAGATTACAACATTGCAGCAAATAGGCAAAAAACAAATACATTAGTGAAACAAAGCAACATCAACAGGACAAATGGAAATATTTACAAAATATTCAACAGCTTTTCATCTAAACCTTTGCAAACAAATTAAAGATCTACTTACTTGAGTGATTCTGTCTGTGCAATTGCTAAATATTATTTAACTGTAATCTTTGGTCATGAATCGTTTAGAAAGGTCAAATTTACTTCAAGTTATAATGCGAAGTTTCAGAGTATTAAACAAGCATATTACACCTAAAATATTTTTATATAAAATGTTGACTTATGGCATATTTTACAAGGTAAATTGAAAAAAAAACCCGTAAAGGAATGTATAGCCATTATTTAAGAAAACAGATTGCATGCACAAATCAGAAAATTTAAGGCAATTAAAAGTCATTTAATTTATTTAAAAAATATTGAAAAGCAGGTTCTCAAATTAATCAGAGGCTTTTAGAAAATGCAATCTAATTCATCATCAACTTAATACTTTACACACCCTAAAATGAACGTCTTAATGTTTAAATTGCACGACATTGCAGCTTAAGGTTTGATTTGTGTTATCATTAAACGATGTATATGGCGCGAGTCCATTATCCTAAAGTCGAATGAGCTAGGATTTTCCAATTTGTGCAGATATTACGGTTGTGATTCCATTTTAAATGCAAATGTAAAAGATATGAGAAAAGACCGACAGGAAGATGTCGTGCTATTGATGAATTGCAAAGACAGTTTAGTACGTGTGTGCTTACATTCGGAGAGCGCTTATCAGAACTATCTGTTGTATTTTATTTTGTCTTCGCATAAAAAGCTGTAATTTAATTCTAAAATAATGTCACACCTGTGAGTTCTGTTCGGAACAGGTTTAACATAATTATTTTGATACTGAACACAATGCACATGTTAAAGAATCGTGTAGTAAAATGAGGACGTAGTAGGTTGATTTTATTGGGCAGGAGGTCTAAATAGTATTTTCAATGTCAAATCTTGGTAATGTTGCATCTTTTGGGCCATTTTATGTTTGATTCAAAAACATAATTTTAGTTACAATCACATTTTGTTTGAAGTTCTTCTTACAGAAATACTAATCATCACTCTCCCAAATACCTGGGGAAATTGAGTAATTACGCCACTTCCTTCTTGGAATGCATTAAATGCGAATTTAGAGCTGTGTCAAACAAGTTTAAGCACCCTAGTCGGTCCCCATGGCCGATTGCCAGTTTCAAGGCGGCAACTGTCGGGTTTGCTCAATTTGCTTGATGGCTCGTCACATTTTTGATAGAACATCTACATTTGACTTACAGGTAATTGATTTTGACCTGTGCCTTTTCAAATTTTGATATATGTTGCAATGCTCATAACACTTTGTCATACATCCTTATTATAAATTGTAAAGTAACAATATTGAAATGGAAAACCATTTAGATTTAAACAACTTACTTAACCCTTCCTTAAAAGTTTTTAAAAGACATATATAAATACGATACAATTTTTTGCATCTTATATTTGTAGCATATACCATTAGCTCAGAAAAGCTTTTAACCGACATTTCATAATATATTTTGACCTTAAATACGTCAGGACATTATGCAAAATCGCCATCATTTCCGTTAGAGTTTTTATTTTATCAGGATTTATAGAATTCATCATGTAAATATCAAAACTAAACGTGGCATTTTTGTATGTAGGGCAGCCATTTATAACGATAACATAATTGTTGGAAATCAGTCACAGTGTATAATGATATGTGACGAAATCAGTATTTTTGGTTTTTTATTATAAAGTTTCCAACCTTGTTATGTACACTATTATTGCTGTGACGAAGTTTATTTTTTCATGTACAATAAATTATCCACGCATTTGACCTGTTGATCTTTACTTCAAAGACAAACAAAAGCATTCGGCTTTTTTTATATTCCCCATACCACTAAACTGATCATTGGATGATAGTTTTAAAAGTTTTATACATGCCATGGTTCGTCACCTGCATATAAGTTTCTTTTTCAACAATCCACGTCATTATCATAAGCAAAAAGAAAAAAAACATGTTAACACGTTTGATTATTTTACATTTTTTGACAAGACCATTAAAGATTTTAGTCAAATGTTTGTTCCATTTACGCATGTGTGGCGTATCTCAATGTTAAGCAAGTATTGCTGCAAATATGATAGTATTTTTGTTATAATAAGAGTAAACAAAAATGTTTGAAGAATTTATCTGATACCTAACAAACACTGGGTCGGTCGAATACGTAATCTATCTCTACCAGGGCTGATTCACATATACGTGTCATTATTTTCTCTTAATAATCTACGGTGGTTTTTAAAGGAAGAAAACACAACACACACATGGACCTCATAATCAACAGGTACAGGTAAGGGCAATATTAGACGCTATTATAGTCTCAATTTGTCAACGTATACAGTAAGCGGTTCCTGATAATCAACTTGGTATGTTTTGTTTGTTTTTGTTTGCCTGTTATCATGATTAGAACATATAAAGCATAGTTGGCCTTGTTTTCGACGTCAATGCAATATCTAAGCTAGTCTCATTTCATTGCTAAATTATAACTTAAAGTAACAGTTGTTTGTTTTAATTTAGAAAGTACTCGACATTCACTGGTCGCCACGAAGACAGGTAGCAAGTGAAAGTTTCTCTGCTTTTGGAAGTACCGCAAAACTAATCAAATATATATTTTAGTTTCACTAAGGTAGAATTTGCATTCAATATTTAATTGTAGCATAAACCTAAGAATATTTGCAAATCATTACAGTATAAAGACACCTGTCAACATCGAGTCAATATAAAGATCTCGTATCAAACCATTTCTCCTAGCATATGATAATTCATGGAATAAAGGAAGTATAAAATAATATTCCATACTTCATATGAAATTAAACATCAATATTGACAGATTGTCGTGGATTTTATGAGACAGCGTGATCTTATTTCAGAAAACAAGTCTTTTTCCTGACAGGCCGCCAGTGTTAATACATTTCTTGTCCATATTACTCCGGGGACACGCGTCATTAAAATGTAAAAGAATGACAATTACAAGCAAATACAAATTTCTTTTAGTTTTTGGTCTGTTCTGTTTTGGGATCATACAAGTGATACAATTTAATATCAACATTTCTTTATTTAGGGGTTCAAGACAAAATATTGCTTACTATCAATCTTCCAAAGAAGATTAACAAATGTTGGTACTTAAACCATAGCGAGTGTCAGAGTCATCTGGTTATACAGTTAAAAAACCCAACGTTAGAACTGTTGCTAGGTCTAACAACATTACTTTCATCTGAACATTGATGACGTCATCATCCAAACCCAGTGTCATGACCTGTCAAAATGCATGATTTTGAAATCTTAAATGAGTTTCACATAGCTACACCATTTTAACATTCATGGAAAGTAAAACTATCTTGAAGAAGGGAAGGAGATAATTTGTTTGAAGAAACATCAATTCCGTAAAGCACATACAATTTAAGATCTTGTGACCTAGAAAAGTCTTATAAAGTGGTAATTGCTACGGAAGTTCTAGTTGTTCTTAGTGGCTGTCGAAGTTTGTTGTGAATATTTTGTGTTCGATTTTTTGTTGGGATATTTACTTAGCAGAATGGCGATTTGATGTTTACATGGAAAGTTAAAAAAGGTAGAAAATCTTTCGATATTAGCATGTAGTTGAAATCATGCTGGTTTGTCGGGGTAATGCTAGGTGTTATGTACAGTAGTACACCAGCGTTTAAGGTTACGCTAGTCAGGTTAAGGGTTGTTTACCGTTGTGACTTTGATAACATAGCATTCGCGTAACTGCTAGAAGGAAAGGATCATGCTAGAAAGTTCAATAGTTTATTTTTAACTGGTTTTCAAGAATGTTCTGGGTTCATAAATGTTCTGGAAATTCTTAGGGTATATATTAAGGGCGTGTTTGCCGATTTAAGGCAGGTTTGGATAAAAAGTTTGGATATACGTTTGGACATAGAGTTTGGACATATAGTTTGGAAATACTTGCAGCTTCTATATTAAATCTTTCTGTGCTGGAACTTACGTGGACTTACTATATTCTACAGTGATATAAATATATTAAAGTGTTGAATTTGGAATTATATCATTTACATTCGTGTGTTGTTCTACCTTTGGATTATTTCAACTGTGCTTATCTACGAGGACCTTCTACAAATAACTCTTCAGGATTATTCGACGTTGGATTATTAATTGGACTATTAAAGGGAAACCTCCTAAAGGGACAAACTGTAAGCTAACATGTATTTTTCTGCAATTTTGTCTAATTTATTTATTATTGTTTTATTACGCCATAGATTTAATTGTTTATTAAAATAAAACATTATTGTACTAGTTTGCTGCTGGCTTGTTCTTTCTGTTACACCATTTCGTCGTTTATTAAATGTACCACTTTATAAATAAACTTCAACAGCGACACCGGTCGTAACATAGGTAATATATGTAGAAAGTATATTGATTTTTAGATATTTTCGTGACTGGCTATAACATAAGCGTAGCTGACATAGCCAGTTTGGTAATCCAATTTTTGCTCTACAAGAAACATAATTATACGTATTGTTTATTATTCTTTATCCATAATGGGTCTATCGCTTCAAATTAATCGCACAATGAGAACCATCATGCATTTTATTACCAATGGTTCAGAATGCTCTTTGACACTTTAACAGAGATTATCGGAAATTGTATTGGTGATTACAAGCCTTGAATCTTTCAATTGTTCCACTTGTCCCGCTGATCCTATTACAGTCACATACTTGTTTTGCATATGAGTTACGTTATAGCTGGACATCACTGAGAAAACACTGACATAAAGCCTTAGAGTTCTTTTTATCTTTCTTGTCATGCTCTCTCTTCATGTGTTGAACCTGTGGAAATGTACAGAAAATTGTTTTTCTCGTGAACGAACTTAAACCGCGTGGTTCGTTTCGGGTTCGAAACGGTCCGGAGTCTGACGTCTTACCCACTAAACTACGGACGCCCAAAGGTTTGTTGCAAAGAAATAACAAGTGGTCTTTCAATTATAGTGTGGACAAAAAGGTCAACTGCCAGTCAGCAAACGTAACAATTAAACAGAAATGATGTATATTCTTACCAAAATATAAGCGTATGTCTTTTGTTTTTAACGATATGAGACTTGGAGAAGAATGTCTGAAGTTGTTTTCGTTTCTTTCCTTTCTCCCTTGACACTGGATCAAGTTCTGACACGCAAGCGTGAATGCCAAGCTTTTTTTTTTACTGCAGTAGACTAAATATTGTCAGAAACAACATTTTCAGTAGTGATACGAGCTGTTTATTGACATGGAATATGTCTTTCACAATATATGTTTTATTGAGCGATGTAGTTATTCGGATAAAGTGTATTTCCTTTTCATTTTCAGCCATTTCATTGATTTTCATCAATGTAACATGTACTTTACACTGATATAGCACACTCGGTTCCTAGGTAAAGGAGAATCAGAGTATCCGACACTGTAGCTACAATTAAAAAAGCGCAGTAATTCGACATGCTACCGTACAATTATCACTTCCCTCTGCTATAATATATTAAAGTAAATATATGAAGTTATTTCTGAAGTATCTTTGTTGATAGTATCTGACTAAATTGTGTAATGAAAAGGTTTTTCGGCGGTATCGCTTTCGGAATTTCGGCAGCAGACAGGATTGACCCTGCATGACCTGTACACAATACTAAAACATTGTAAGCTTTTCGCGGTCAGTTATTTATGCCCGGGAAGATGTAGCGCATATACAGAACAAATATGTATGTATTGGAGACTAGACACGTTGAGTTCAGGCAAGCTTCGATAATTTAACATTAATATTATAATCTGTTTAAACTGGAAGTTCATTATATTGTGTAATCAAATATACATGAGATGCAGATTTATGTATGGGCAATGCCGGGTAAGACTATCTCTCATTGACTGGAAGAAAGGGTCGAAATGGGAAAGGAACTGCTATTAGCACGAGTTTTCCACTGACTATGTATTATTTACAACGTCGAGATATCCCGCAACGGCCTCAATGCCTTCTGCGGTTCTGAACCGGGTTATGGGTTATGTTATGACATTGGTCATTCGTATCATCTCAGCATCTCAGTTCGGAGAGGAATGGGGGCTTTTGGGGATTTTTAGATTCAGATCATAGAGGTGTAAGAGGTTGTAGCTAACTTCAAACTCAGCTTAATTTCGTCATATCCAGTAGTATGTATGAGCATTCATTGACGACCTATCTTAAGTTAAAATACAAAATGTTTCTATTATCGAGTTTAAGTGACTCAGATGTAATATTTGTCCCAAGGTATAATCGGTTTGTTAGATGGCGAGTTTATTTGCAGTTGAAGACCTGCCTGCTTTCAAATTCCAGATGAGCTGTACATTTGATTTACTACGGAATAATTTTGATCATTGTTTGCACACCTGTAATCACCTGCAGGGTCAAACTTACACCGCCGCATCAGCGCTTCTGAGCGATATAATACATAATAAGCACAAAATCAAATGACATGCAATAGCAACGGATCTTTAAGAGCTTTTTTTCGTATTCGGCGGAAACATGACTCAGATAATATCGTATCATGCAGTAAATAAATCTGCCCATCATCAAGAGCCCTGTTAGCGGATATATTTAAGTCATACAGAATATTAGCATTGACGTGATAAGGAAATAGTTTAATCATAGATTGAATAATGAGATGTCACCAGTATCACGGTTGATTTCACCGACTCTCGATGTATCTGGAATATAAGGCTCATTAAAACCTCATTATCTATCTTAGAATTTGGACAAGTTCCTTAATCACGTCATCACAAGGTTCCATACTCCTTTGCGATCATACGATGTCAACAAAATACCTTTTACATGGCTTGAATTTTTTTTTTTGATGCTATTTACTAGATGCCCACTATACGAGGGTATTTCATTTTGGCATATCAAAAGACTTCAGTTTACTTAGAAGAACGTTTAGAACATATAGTTGAACGCCTGACAAAATAAAGTCAGTCGGCGCTTCCTATCCGTTACATTTATTAACATTTTAATACTCACGCCTGAGTTAAGCTTAAATTTGAAAAATACATATCATCAAACTAATGGTTAATCTCTTAATGACCTAGTTTGTATAATACGAACGAACCATTTTTAAGTGTATAGCGTATACATAAAAATTTACAAGGTAGCAGCTTATTTTAGCTTGTACATTCGACTGATAAGAATGGGGCCGCATATTATTTACTCTTTATAAATTTCGATGAATTCTGAACAGGATGGCAAACGTGTATATTAAGTTGAAGATTAGTAAAAGACTGATCAAGCAATTTAATTTTTAATTTAAGCGTCTAGCTGGAAATCATCGGAAATCATCGGTTCGGAGAAAGACAATTATCAAATGGCGTCCTTTTGCTTCAAACGTCATCCGAAGTTCTGAAATGTTGTTTAAATAAAAGCCAAGCCCTACATCAGTTTCATTTCAAGTCAAATGTTTTGTTTATTTATAGCAAAGCAGTCGAATGTGAAAAAACGAATGCCTTTTAATTAACATTAGTTTGTATTTTATATATATATATACGTGTAACGTTATGTTTGATTAAAATACCACCACGTTCATCATTTTGCCCTGAAGCAAATCACGTCTGATAAACGTGTGTTGCTTATCCCAATGTTGGAAGAGTAGTTATATTTGCTCTCTTGGTGCCAATCTATCTTGACCAACACACGATCATCCATTTGCTTACCAACGGGTTGCGGTCGGAGGATTATTTTCCTTTCTGAAGAGCTATTTGTTTTCATAGCCAATGTAGTCTAAAATTCATGTATATAAATATGTTATTTCTTTACATTTGCAAAGGATGTCTGACGTAGTTCTTTATGTCAGAAATGATTTTATCAATTGATCAATTGATTTTCTTGATCGGTTACTCATTAAATAGATGATAAATTTCTCCAAACATAATCATTGTTAATGCTTTAGAATTGTATGCCGCTAATACTCCTAGTGTTTAAGGATATTTTTATATATTTTGTCCAGCTATTTGATTTGCCAGCATGTTTTACAGATTGAATTCCATTCAGCCTTTTAATTACACCATAAACGCTCCATGCCATGAGATCAGATACGTTTTATTTGCTAAAATATCTGTTTATTGCCTGATAAATCATACGACCGGTCTTGCTTGAATATCACATTTTATTTAGATTTCATTTTCAACCAGGTAACAGTCATGTATGATTGACTAAGTTTACTGCAAAAAAAAATAATAAAAAAATGGAATGCGTGCTATCGACATCGATTTGTAATGGCCAACAAAACGAATCGCCATTTCAACATATTTGAAATTGTAGACACATTTGTAAATTAAGTAACTAATGTACCACAGCGTTCGAAACACACACACACACACACACACACACACACACACACACACACACACACACACACACACACACACACACACACACACACACACACACACACACACACACAGTTGTAAAATAAGTGATCTTAACTGCACAAAAAGTTTAAGTTTTTCGTGTCAAATCCATTTAATATATTTAACCTTTGTCTTGCGGTTTATACTGTATCGGTTTTACATGCTTGACCGATGGGGATGCAAAGGTAAATTATGAAAGATCTTTTGCATGTTTGACAACAATTAGTTACATGGATGAAAAAGTGGACTGCCTTATGGTAATAGTGCATTTTAGATAATCAATGATCAGTTAATGGTAAATTGATTTGCATTTGATTACAATGGAGTTGCATTTGATTATAATAATTGAAATATAATTGCCCGCACGCGCATCCGTGCCAGAAATATCAGTTGATTTATTATTAAATACATTATACGAAAAGAATTGTAACGGCAAAAACTGTATTTAATATTGTAGTGTTGACATTCTGCTGATACTACCATTA
>CM017572.1:15032846-15065346 GCA_007844125.1 Sinonovacula constricta
GCCATCTTGTTCTGATTTTAGTAGATTCTTCCCAGTAAATCTTGAAATACCCAGAGCAATAACAGGCGTCAAACCATCCCAACTCATGTCATCCTTATTAGTACTATTTCGGGTCGGTTATGCTCTGCTTGATTGCCAGATTATGTCATTCGATGCCCCATCATTATCGTCATGCAATTATAAAACTACTTAATTATCACGTTCTTACAGCTCCTTTCCAAAATTGTCATGCTAGTCTCCATGACAAATGTTCATATAACTTTGCAAAAATTAAACAACTCAAGTTTAATTTATTGACACTATGTTCAACATACTTAACATAAAACGTTGTGTTTAAAACGTGCGCCAGTTAAGGAATGAAATAACACAGTTTTACGCTCGAGGACATTTCATAATATATATTTCTGCCGACGTTAAGTAAAACAAATAATACAAATGTTAAAAAACAAACCATCTGCTGCATTTATTTAGGCTTACATAAAAGGTTTAATTATACATCAGTATCAGTCCTAAGATCTAGTTCATTAAAGTAAAAACCAGTGTAAACATATTCGCTGAAACCAATACTATGTAAAGAGAGTCAAACCCGAACAGATACACAAATGCTAACAATTGCTTACATGACACTCAATTCATCTTCTTCAGTAATAAAGCCATTAGTGGAAGTCAACATCACAGAGGTTTCATTTGTAATTCGAGAGGAATACATTTATACTTAGTTTTCAGCCTATACTTTCTCGCATCGAAATGAGCTTATGTGTCATTTAAGATGATTCGAAACAACTTTTGACAAATCCGATGTAATATGTTACAAGCAAGTAATAGACTGCATATAAACATCTAGTTCAGACTATTTAATTTAACTTATTAGCAAAAACATACATGGTAATAACGATTATATTAATTGCAACACTTTCCTCTAAAATGATTTATTGTAACCGAATTGATAAAAAATCAGCCAGTCAGTCTGAATTCAATTAAAGTTATTCAGTTGCATTGTTTATTCGAGATGATCATTTACATGAATATGCTAAAGAAAACTCAACGCAGACTATTTTTACTCGTATTTCTAGACCTGCACGTCCATTAAGAATATGAAATGTGAAAAGGCCCTACACGAATAATCTCACATAAAATGTATGCTACCACTAGACAAGGACACACACACAAACGTTAATTTAAATGTGACCAAACAATGAGACGAGACACTACACGAATAGAGAAAACCACTAGTCATCACACGGGAACTGTTAGTCGGCAAACGAGCATCACAGGGTAGTTATATCAGTTTTATGGAGCGTTTCAGCCTCGCGCGTTCTGCAGATAATATATTTCATAGACAAGAAGGTAAATATGCAAATATCCATCAAGAGAGACAACTTACAGTAAGCACCTGCATCGATATATATATTTGCAATAAACTATAGACACATTTGAAGTAATTATTTAGAATGACAGTCTACTAAATTACATTGTGTTCGAATTGTGCATTGAATTTTATATATTAGTGTATTAATTAGTACAATGCATCAGATGGAAAGAAAACAATTATATGCATTACAATACAAATCAAGGCAAAGAATCAAACATTAAAGGGACGTCACATATAATTAGTGCACACACTCTAAATTAAATGGCGACAACAAATGAACTAACATGTTAAATAGTGTTTAGGCAAAAAATATGTGAATTAGAGTAACTTTTGTTAGTGCAGGTTTCATCGAAAATAATAAAAATATTATACAATTAAAGTAGGAGTAAAACCAGTGCATAAACTTACCAAGTCATTTTGTAAAGCAGGTATTATATAATTTTCAACATGTCTAGGGAAGATGTATTCATGGCACAAACAGGACAAATACTTTCGTCTCCATTGTAACGACCCCATTCTGCGATTTATCTCAATAAACACTATTCATATGTATTAATTTCGTTTACTTAGTCAGGTGTTGCATAGCCCCAATCTACGAACGTAATTATACGCGTATAGAAAAAAAATCTGCATAAAACGAATAACAGTTAAAGCTATTTATATAAATTCCTGTCATCCAGCTAATTTAGGTCAAAACGACATCTTGCTTATTCATTAGTCCTAACAGGGTAAAAAGGTTTATTGCAAGAAAAGTTTGAACAGGCCATTTATGAATTACCAGAGATATATAAATATGAACAAGCTATAAAGCATAAAGCCATCAAGAAAAAATGTAAAAGTGACCAAAACAGAGAGACCAGACACACACAAAACAAACTGTTTCCGCCTTGGAACGGTCAGTCGGCAAAAGGACCGACTATGTGCTTAAAACTTGTTTATGGAGCACTCCAAATAAGCATTTCCTGAAGGTTTTTTCTTTCCAACAAACAGTGTAAAAAATATCCCATTGAAGAGAAAGAAACAACTAGCAAGCAACTGAGTTAAAGTGAGTTGTAACTGATAAAAGAATAGTATATACAATGTAACTTTTGTATAATCAGCTATCAACATATGTGCAATCTGTGCAAGAGATAAAAGCCCAGGCAGTGATGACCTATTATATGAACAATATAATGACGCCATGAAAATGCAATGATGTCTTATGTAAGAGTTAAAATGAGAAATTCAAGAAAAAATACGAAGAAAACCATCGAATTTTAGAAAACATTCCAAAACCAACAAAACAAAAAGAGGTTTTGTTAAGGGAAAATAGTTAATGAAGTAAAAGGAATCGATTGGAATTTAATACTACCATGTATGCGTGAAGCCCATTCTTAAAAAGCACGAAATTGTGTGTCTAACTACAAAGACATAACCCAGAAAGATACGATGCATATGCATCCAATTTTATGGAAGTTAATATTAATGCCTAACTACACATGTAAATTACGCTCTATAAACAATGAATGCAAACATAAAATGGCTTATAAAATTGGGAAAGTTCGCTTTCTGCTATAAACGCATTATGCAAAAAAAAACCAACATAGCACTTAATCTACTTTTTATTTTGATGTTTTCATTATTATCTAATTGCTTTCTTATAAAAGATATTCTTTGTGCGGGAAAAAGAAAGTGATAGCTATATTTTTATACAAATCACAAGTTTAAAATTCAGAAAAGGAGAAAAAATGATGACAAGGTTTAATAACAATATACGTCTTTTTTATTTTAAGCTAGCTCAAGATAAAAGTATTTACATGAAAGTGAAATGTACATAAGCATAATGCGGTATTTGATAGTCTCTACAAATAATGAAACTAAATCAACAATAACGCGAACATTAACAGTATCACAGATGTTCTGAATAAAAGATAAGATGGCTATTTGAATATTGTTTACTTTTACTTACAGAAAACGCTAAAGACTTACAAAGTATTTACTAAATGTTACAAGAGCACTGACCGTAAAATAGATATGATTAGCCAAAAACAAAAGATATGAAATACATGACATGCAAGATGCCCCAGTAGGCATTTTTTAGCTATTTAATGAAATACACATAATTTTACGGTCCTACTCATACATTAAAGACAACAATAACACATAAAAATATCTCAAAACTACTTTTCATTAAATTCACGCAGAAACATGATAAACAATAAGGTACAGTATTGGTTCATTTTTGTACTGTAAATATTTACTTTGCAGGCAAAAAGATCAGTAATGTGAATTCTTTTTCTTTGTAAGAATATAACTAAATTAGGATTCCGGATTAATATTTCAAATATTTCTGAATTACATTTTTTCACTGAACATATACCAACCAGGTCAACAGCCGAACGATCAATTTTACATTCCTCAAGTTCGCTGGTGATTAAATTATACCTAAGAAGGTGCCAATAACATTTAAAGAGGCTCATGTTTCATTTGTCCGAGGCAAAATCTATTTACGTCCCATAAAACTCAATTTAGTAAAAAGAGACTATTTTAGCTTTTTTATTTTATTTAAAAACACATGTGTATAAAACAGTTGTCATGGCTATAAAAAGGCGGAATATAAAATAACTAATATCAATGTAAGTTGCACTGCTCTTTCGCAAATTAGAACAAATTAAAAAACTAAAGTTTTCAAATATATATTTGTGTTTGCTAAAATATGTAAAAACAGAAAAATAAAACCATACATTAAATGATAAAACGGGAGCATGCAAATCCGTTTTCACGCAATGGTAAAAAATGACGTTAATATTTTTTTTTCCAATGACATTTTTTAAAACAGTAGGTGTTAGACATGAAAATATTAAATATTGTCAATACTATTTGCTATAACTATTACGTTTTCTAAAGTTTTTCAATTACATTTAAAAGAACAAAATGTGCTTGGTAGAGCTCCCGTGGCGTAATGACAATGTCGCACCAAGACATTAGTTGAATACACATTTATATAAAAATGCAAAATTAGTTAAATGGTCACAAATTTCTATTGTGTTCAGTTATTTCAGTACAAAAGCCTATTTCTCTTTTTAGTGTTTGTTCGCTGCCACTAAAATTTATCTTTGTTCTTACCATAAAAACATCGGTAATATCCAAAAACTAATTGTAATTGCCAATGTATTCCTGCAATATTTGTTTATTCTAAGAAATATTTGTGAATAAATTATTGCATACAAACAGAATAGTTTCTTTCTTAATATGCTATTTTTTTATTCCTTATTTTTCTCTTTTTCTGCAAATAATCTGACACTCTTCAATCATGTCTAATTGACGTTATCAGCAATAAGAATATATGACAAAGTCCTATGAGCATTGCAACATATACCAAATTACGAAAAGGCACAGAACAAATGTATTTCACATGCAAGCCAAGCGAAAAGTAAGAACAAATTTGTGATGAGTAGTCCTTTAACGAAAAGAGCAAAGCCGACAGTTACCGCCTTGGAACGGTCAGTCGGCAATTTGGACCGACTGGAGTGCTTAATCTGGTTTTACAGAGCTCTAGCCTCGCACTTCCTGACGAATTCCTCAATTGCAAGCAATGAAAAGAAAAACGATCTATTTGAATACAAATTGTCCACGCGCTGATATTTTCTATAATAAGTTATGACGAAAAAAGTGACGTCATTGAAAAATAATGTCTACATAGTGTTTAGGAAAGAATATGGTATTATTTCGATTTGAAAAAACTACACAAATATAGTTGACTATAAATGAAAATAACTTTCTGAATCATGGACAAACATGACCAGAGACAAATAAATGCTTGTAGCATCATGTTCATGTGAAGATGGAATTGATGAACCAAAGTCCAATGTCCATCAAAGGAAATACAATGTACACGTAACAAGTCGAGCAGGGTGAAGTCAGATAATAGTTTTTCCACTCCCCCCCTGTCTACTTTCGTTTTCATCGAACATTTTCTGTACCATCCTTTTATTTTCTTAATATGAATTTATTTTGTAACCATTTTCGTTCTCTTATTATAGAAACGTGAAATGAAATGTTGTGTAGTGCAAATGTCTGTCATCAATTCCCTAATTAAATCACAATGTATTTGTTGCAATCTGTCGGTTTAAATCATTTTCAAATGAAAACATGTTTGACATAACATACAAAACAATAAACTATCATCTTGTCGCTGATTATTCAAAATAAAAAAAAAAAAAAAAAAACACCAACAAAAATAAAGAAAACGCCATATGGGGATCACAACATAAGACAATAAAATGCTCAATGCTGAAGCCGGTTAATAGAGACCCAACTTTGCGCTTTTTATTTCTGAAGTTCTTAATGTGGAAAACAGTTTAATTAAAACAACACAGCCCAAGTTATTGTAATTTTATGACGGACAAAATAGCAAAAATGTCATTAAATGTACAATATCCATTCTTCTCTTTAATATATTATGAAAAAAGTGCGAAAATGCTCTGCATTTGAATTTTAATATGTTAGGCTGTATTTGATTTGGTAAATATTAGATTAGATTTTAACAGTTAGAGCTTTTTTAAAGAAAGCCCAACTAAACCCTTGTTTATCAATTACCAAATAAAAAGACTGATGCAAGTTTCCAAATGTCTGATTCGTCATTAAAAACAAACAAACCAGATCTTTTTCTTTTATATTTTTGCTACAGACAAAATTTAAAATACACATGCTGTTCTGTTTAATTACAAAATCGTTTTGTAGTAATTATCATATCTTTTATAAATCGGAGAAGCTCTACAGCTAAAGTATTTTATTGATTAACTTTGCCGATTATAAACTGTGGTGCTAGTACATGTATTAAAAGAAAGAAGGATAATAACAACTGAACATTTACTTACAGGTGTATTTGTATTTTAAAGACATGCTTCAATTGTTCATATCGACAGGGATTGGCAGAAAAACAATCAGTGTAAGTCTAGAGTGTGTTTTTCCTTTTACAGAAAAGGCCAATGATCGCCTAACCTATTAATATTAACCCACGTCGTCCATGTCTCATTTGTTAACGGCAAGTATATCTTCTCGCGCCATACATCAAAAGGCCATTTCCTACTGAGATTAATATTGATAATTCAGGGACCTTCAGTCATTCAAGAGTGTGGTTAAAGAAGGGCTTATGGCTTTTATCTTTTTATAGTTTTAGAATGGTTGTATATAACAAGTGCTTACTACTTTGCAAATGCACAATTTTTACCTGATGCTAATAATCTACTCAACTAATCTACATATATTAATTTAAAAATGTGCAATAGGTAAATAAGAAAAGGTCCTATCAAAACTTCTTCAAATATTTAAATTTTATCAACCAGTAGACAAAGGCAATCAAGGTAAATGCAAATGTGAAAAACAACAACAACAACAACAACAACAACAACAACAACAACAACACAGAGACGAGACATAACACACATAAAGAAAAACCATCAGTTACCCCCTTGGAACGGTCAATCGGCAAAAGGGCTAACTGAGGTGCTTAAACCTGGTTTGTGGAGCGCTCCAACCTCGCACTTCCTTAAGGTTTTTCTAGCAAACAAACAGTGTAAATAACAACATCCCGTCAAAGTGAAACAACTGACAGTAAGTACCTGCATCGAGAGTTAAAACAAATACAATGTACTTATATACATACATAACAACTAGCAACAAAATAAACTATAAACATATGTACAGTATGTACAGTAGATAAAAGCCTCGGCAACGTAAAAACAAAAATCCTAAGCGAGAGATCAGTTTGAAATAAAACAGCCCATGCGCTGATATATTATAAGAACAAATAAAACAGCCCAAGCGCTGATATATAACAAGATCAATTTAAATATGGCATATAATGCCATGACATCATGTTCCAAAAGTGTTAAAAGTGAAATGTAAAAATATGAAAGAAAACAACGAAATTTAGAAAACAACCTTCCAACAAACTAAAACGTAGTATTGTTAAGAGCTAATGAAAAAAAAAAACAGTTCATGAAAAGCCGAGGATTTATCCGCAGTTGGCATATTATGTGTAAGAAAGGTACTAGAAATCCCGATGTTATACCTACTGTGCAATCTCACGTAAAGGGTATGGAGACTGCTCAAGTAGTCTCACCTATATAGGGCACGACTGGAGAGATGCAAGTCCTTTATTTCTAAAATCAGTTAATATCTACACATATACATAGCCTTTAGTTTGTTGGCGTCATCCACCGCAAATTAAACAACAGCAAGTTAGATCAATGGTCTTGATTTATTCATCCCATCGAATTGACATCAGATAGGACCAACAATTTCTTCTGCATCGTAATTCAAGTCACATGCGCGTGTCATTCAATGTACAATCATTATTGGCCCCTTATTAAATAGTCAGTCAGAGACCATCTCCCGAGGTAATGCCGAGGTATTATTGTCATATGATACACTTTCGACTGCTTTCAAGGAGCACTGTCAGTTACTCGAATTTATGCTGATAATAATGTCCTTAAAGAAATACAACGCCTTTTTATATGTAGGGCTAATTGTTCAAGGAAATCTATAATAAAAACAACAACTGTCGCAAAATATGATTTAATTAACGCAACAAAATCAAACCAAAGCAAATCAACACTTCAAGTGCAATACGTATAACATGATGTAAGATATGTTATCAATAATTTACTAGTTTTCTAATACAATACAGATAATAATGTTGAACTAAAATTAAATCCGTAAGCACATTGCTCTGTATAGAACAAGTTTGTCTAATATATGCATTATGGAAATTGTATATTTAACAGCAGCAGCAGCAGCAGCAGCAGCAGCAGCAGCAGCAGCAGCAGCAGCAGATGACCTTCATTTCAGATTGTTTTAACCGTTTAACGAAAAGAAAGATCATCTGCCTGCTTGTTTATTAAATATATTGTCTTAAAATTTTTTCAGTTATATGGACATGGCAGAGTGTCCATTTCAAGCAGATACAATGCTTTCTTCGATGTGTATAACATGCTGGGAGTAGCTTGCATGACATCACAGCCAGTGGACGTACATCTATTTTCACTTAAGCGTAAGCAAAATAAATCATTACGAGTATAAAGGACTTATTGTATAAAAGATGTCGCCGCGGCAATGGATCCGGCGCCCCCCACCCCCACCCCCCTCTTAATGGAGCCGAAACTCTGGTTGATACATTAATATGCATTTGTTACCTCTCACTGACACAGTTATGATCTTACTATCTGTATTTGAAGTAAGATCATATACATATTCCTGGGTAGGACCAACGGCACGTGGCTGGGCTGACACTCTACAATAGCGCTACCAGTCCAGCACATTTGTGTGTACGTTATTACCAATGCACAGCGAGCAAATACTGATTCTGATCTACTCTTATTGACTTAAGCCAATGTCAATCAGACATCGACAAATGAGCATCCCAATCTTTGCAGAGATCAATGATGATCGTCCATTTTCTGCCTCATTACTCCGCTCTTTAAGCATGTCATTAAACTAGCCATCGTTATCTCCCATTTAGATAAAAACTCTTACATCACAAGATGCCACATGTATTATATTTTTATGTAAAATTTCTTTATTGTATTACTGTTTAGGTTAATAAAAATGGCTTTTTAAAATTTAGTATTTTTTTATTCTACATTCTATTTTCATATTCTATGTGAGCGTTTAATAACATGCTATACGTATGTGTATTTATATGTTTGGCAAGTGAAAGAAATCACACACATTTAAACAATATATATATTAAAAAACAAAGATATATAAGTCCTGAAATTGCAACACATTCTAAAATTAAAAAAAGTAACTAGCACTAGACCCGACTAGAAACATGCAATTTTAAAAGTGACAAAGAAACACGGACATCTTACAATGTTCCTTCTTGTTCATAATACAATTACAAATTTCTCTGGTCATTTTGATAAAAGCAGTTCTAATTAGTTCTGAGGCGGAAATTAATCCCTCTGTAGCTTATAAAACCTAACTTTATTTACATTAATCAAACTTCGACTTTGGAAACTTTAGACTTTGGAGTTCAATTTAGATTAAAACCTTTCATTAGGCTTCTTTTTGTGACCTGTTGCGTATGAGATTTTTTTCATTAATTATAAAAAGGTCGTAACATATGATTTGAAAATTATGAATGAGTGTATAGGCATACAAAATTGCGATTTAAGTGACACTTAAAATTCAGTTTTTATTTCATTCGAAGCTTTACTTGGTCAATCTTTTTATTTTGATTCGTTTTTTTTCTTATAATTAAAATGACATTCATAACTTGACTGTATTTTCTTATTAGTAGGTAGTTTGTTTTCGTGTACCCTGAACATAAACATAACATTTATTTACATATCTATTTCTACCGAAGTTGAATTTACGATGAATGCAGGTTTCATTAATACATTTCTTTAATAATCGTCATTTAATATTTGATTTTTTTTCTTGCACAGTTCCACGTCTATAAGTATAACACCAACAGCCGTCAAAACTGGTGTTTAAACTGAATGTTAATCCAACTGGAACACAAATGTCACAAAATTTTCTTCTTAATGACAAATGTCCAGAATCAAAGGTTTAGTTAGGTTGAGGCAAAGTAGACGCCATGGTTAGGCTGATCTAGACAAGTTACATAACTTGACTTCAACAATGAACCATTTTCTAGTGGAAAGGAAAGACCAAACAATTTAAAGAAAGATTTATAAAAGCTACAATACTGTTTACACATATTTTGAATAAATTTATGCATACAAAGAATTTAAGGAACATATTTCATTGTGTTTAATTATGGAAACATACACTCAATTGATGTTAAAAATAATCATAGGTTTAACTCAATAGAGAAACAATACAATATTTGTTTTGAATTTTCGTGAATTTCTTAACATTAACAAGTCGTAACTTTTAGAAATATTTGTGTTATCTTGATTTCAATCTTTTTAAAAGTTCCTTTGACTGACTTTAAAAAAAAACAAATTCAAACAAAGCTCGTGTTGATGATTCATTTTCTATTTCCCACGGGAAATAAAGAATGAATTCCTAAGATGTTTGAGTAAAATTAAGACAATATAAATATTATGAAAGCCTTTGAGGTATTCTATTTTGCTAAATCATGTTCTGCATCAAAATAAGATTTTCCACATTCCCATAAAGAAGAATTCAATTTTCATTTAAAGCTTTGTCATGCACTGTGATGCTTTTGGTCTTAGGATTTTGTATATTTGATGGTTTAATAAATGAATTAAATAAATTTAAACACGTAAATATAGTTGGTATGAGAGGTTTCATTTTCGACTTAGATTATAATATACATGACATGTTTATTCAAAAGCTATTAATAAACAACACTTTGACAACTACAAACAACATGATATAAGGTAGGTTTAACAATAAATTAAACATTTTAACTTACCTTTTCTGTAGCGATGATCAAATAGTTTCAAAATAGCTTTCCTCAGAGATATTCGTTGTTTAGCCATTGATGAAGATGATAAATCCATCACCATTTCGATGAACCATAGAACTATATGCAATTCATGTTTTCTTGTCGAATTGTGTCGAACTGTAAACTATCTGTCCTATCCTGAATTATTGTCCAATTAGTTTATAACACATTTGTATAGTTGTATTTACGTTGTCCTATTTCATGGTCAACATCTGTCACGTCCATTAGCTTAACCCAACCTGCAAAGGAACAGAAATATACATTAGAGAGACGTTTTAGCAACAAAAGGTAATACCAATTAAGTGAAATTAAGTGTATCTTGAAGAAATTAGTTAATTTATCCCTAATTATGTATGCAATTTCCACAGAGAATGTACTCTCAAATTGTTTTGTTACCAGTATAACCTTGCAATTTGACGATATGATTTCAAAATATTATAAGTTCTACATTGTTCTGATAACAGGCAATTCTAATCAATGGTACGATTATAAACATTGACTGTCCTAGCAGATCTTGTTTTTAAATATTTCGAACTACTTTAACTCTAGGAGAGCTAATAGGCATCGAATATGTGTCGACAAGCAACGTGTCACAACTGCCTTTGCTGCCTCATGGTACGATATATCATATTGTAACACCTATGATAAGATCAAATAATATGCTACGACGTCATTTGCCGATAAATAAATATATTTTAAATCCTATATAGTTTAAAGTGGAGTATATGGAATTTAGATCTCACCAGGCATAACACAAAAGCTCCAGAGATCATAGTAACACTTTGAACAAGATCATTTCATAAAAATAGTCCCATTACAATCACTCTTTTAAAATCCAGAACGAATATGGAACTTGCTTTATACAAAAATCATTTTTCCCAATCAGCACCAAATAAGCCTGGTTGCTTGCTAATGTTCGCATGAATGAATTCCTTTTAACGTTCAACAGCGCACTTTGTTGGCCGAATCGGCAACAGTTTTAGATAAGGTCGAATTGGAAAACAGAACAAGATTGCTTTTCTGAAGAATGGCGTGAAAGCCAATACGCCGTTACTTGGCAAACAGTCGAACTGTGAGACTGGGTATTGCTTATATTATTTTTCAAATACATGGGAATTGTAAAGGCTCTCTCTCAAGGCATTTGGAACAAAGGCTCTTCCGATCTCGAAATATTATAGATGTTAACATGGATATAAACAAATGGGTTATATTATGCACCGACAATAAAGCTATAATCAGCCAACCATGTATCTACCGCAAGGGATACTAATTCGAATTACTTCGTTCTTTATAAATTTATTATAAAAAAGCTTATAGAAAATAAAGGTAAGACACAACACAAGTTTTCAGGTAAAACTTCAGATTTGGATAAATTTTAGCCTTGCTCTAGAGGTAGATTAGATTAAAGTAAATGTGGAAATGTTGACAAGACCTTTTCTTATTAACCTTTTTATAATTCATGTACGAATTTCAAAAGACAAAAGAATAAACACGAATATAATATTATTAATATATTGGTTTAAAGATAAAAGTTCCGGCATCAATTTATACTGTTTTTGTTTTGTTTGATATTTTGATCATGGACTCGCTATATAAACAAAAGTTACAAACTTTTGAATCCAGTAAGGTTTAAGCTTTAACAAAAGTAATATTAACAAATGTTTTACTAGATAATATGCATGCATAATATTTTAAAGGCACGTCTATAAAAACGTATCATTTACTAATAATGTTTAATATTAACCCTGGATTAACGGCAATCAAAGGGACTTAACATTACAATGATATAATAAGGCATTTTTTTGATATTTTTACGATTTTATCATTGAAAAACATAACAATTCAGCTCCTATAAACAAATGAATTTGATTACTTGGTCAAAACTCGATTTCCTTAAAGTCTGAGTAACAATGACATTTGCAATAATATAGTCTCACCAGTAACCTATATTTGAGCAAACATTTCAAGCAAATGATTTAGCATAGGCCGAGTCTTTTATCAAATCAACGTATTTTTTTCTTCCGTCAGTGCATCTATAACATGGCTTTATTTATCGTCATGGGAATCGGATCCTTAGTCTACCAAAACAAGGAATTTATTGAATATTTAATTTACAAATGAAATCAGGGCTACAAAGAGTAGGACGGCTTGATATTTCGGAAGCAATAGAAACACTACATACTGCAAGAAGACTGTTTTACGATTTTCCCTCGATAATTGACTGGGTTCTCATCATTGACCATTCTTGGATAAGACTTAATAGGAGAGAAAGCGACGAAAGATTCCAACAATCGGACAAACAGAAGTCGACATTTTGTAGGAGAATCGATTTAGCTTAATCAAATGAGGACTGCCGATATGTTACTTACTTGTAATCCCTCTACTTTAAAACGTAAGCAATGCAAGTGGAAATCAATTGTCGTTCTCAAGGTTATCTAACAGAGCACAAACAACTTTAAATATTACTTCTTCTAATTCTGCTGCTACTACTACTACTTCTACTACTACTATTACTACTACTACAACTATTACTATTACTATTACAACAACAACAACAACAACAACAACAACAACTACTACTACTACTACTACTACTACTACTACTACTACTACTACTACTACTACTATCACTACCTCTAACAGGTCTTGGTTCATTCTTTCTTTTGTTTGTTGGGTTTATTGTTACGCTTAAATCTTAAATTATCTGGACAAGATGTCTACTCAAAGCCACTTTCATTGTTAGCACATTGTTACGACCTGACATAATACCTTCACAAGTCATACTATTCTGATATCCTAGTACGGCAACAGTATAGACGATTAAAGGACATAAAGCAAACACAACTGTTGAACAAATATTTTAACGACTTCGGTATGTTGTTGCCCGGGTTTGTACACAGATCATCTCGTACTCAGAGTCGACTACATATTTTGCTTCCAGGTCCTGTGTATCATACCTTTAATATCATCACTTGGAGTAAATAATATCAACAACATTCTTTCTCTTATACATTTCCTTGTTTCGTTTTACTAGTATTTGGACTTATATTGTTATATTTATTATTATTTATTATTTCTATTGTTATTGTTTATTGTTACTTTTAATACATTTATATACTTATTTCAGAAATCTGAAGTACAAAACCGTCACGAATAAATAAATCATATTAAAATATATAATCATAGAACGGAAAAAAGTTCGTAACTGCCAATATTGTTTTTATTTTTCATTTATAATAGAAATTAATCAATAACATAATTTTATTTGATTTGCATATAACATATTTACTGGGAGTTATGACACAATAATAATTTAGTATATTTTTATCTATGGTTGTACTTATCCGTTTCTTTGGCGTTTGTGCTAGGATTTTTATAATGCAGTTTTAACGTAGTCAATCAATATGGATCATGATTAAAACTAACCATCAAAATCAGTGTCTTAAAATATTCATTCGTCTAATGTCTTTAATATCCTGGGTCTGAATAGCGAGGTATTTAGATTAAAAAAAGTAACACCATCAGCAACACGTCGTAACAATTATAATTAAAATATACGTATTAAATGAAAGTTTACAGCCACAAAGTCTTCGTTCTGAATATAAATCTTATGCCATACGCCCTTTAGAACGCTTAAAATGTTTAGAAAAAATTTAGGATCGTAATAAAACAATTTAAGTTGTGCTGTGTTATATTGTATGTCGACTGGTTATTTACTGGAGCAATACGACAATTATGTTTCTCTCGCAAAGCAAACTTGATTAAATATTTCACCACTACTGCTCTGTCTACCAATATTGCAAATCGCTTTGTTTCAACAGTCATGACGAGAAATGTGAGTAATTATGTTGTTTTTTAAAAGAAGCAAGTAAAAATGAGTTCCGAAGGTTGTGGTCTGTGGATGCCTCGTCAGATGAAACATTATTTAATACACAAACTAAAATCACCGAAAAGCTTGTATTTATGGCAAAATTGATTCAGCTGTAAGAAATTACACACGAAATTATTAACTAGGACCTTTATGGTTCAATACCAATCGTTTGATACCTCGTATAATCGATTTAAAGCTAAATACAGGATTAATAGCTATATGTTCCTCTATAAAAGGAAGTGTCTCTTCGTCTAGTCATCATTCTCAGGTCGTTCATAGTTTGACTGCTTGTTTCTGGTCTGTTGGTGCCTATCAAATCAACACAGAAAACGTTCAATCACGGGACACGGTATAATTACCGAGCTGGGATTGTATAATTATATTGCTGTCTGCAGTCGTAAAATTTAAGTCGTAAATCTAGAACCTAATAGATGTTGGTCTCCTTTCTTGGTAATCAACCTTCAGGAGATATGGATGTTGAAAAAGTATAGAATGCCACATGACATAGAATCCGTTCGTCAAATTAACTGCACATAATGAGGCATTTGTAAAAACGAACGTATGATATTTCTTAATATATCAATACTATGTGAAAAAATATAACAAGCTTGTACAAGAATATACAATTCGGAAAGTGGTGACATTGTCGTACGAGATAATGTACTGCAAAATATTGATCTGCTACTGACCCCATCTATATTTTCTTTCTCCATTTGGCACAAACGCCTTGAGAAACACGCTTAAATATACGCTGACCTAAAAACTAACGATACACGATAATGGTTGTATCATTAATGCATTCCTTCCAGTGATAGCGATTTCATTGAATTATTTAGAGTAATAATATTAGATGGAAACAACCCTATGAAGCAATATTCAGTGTGTTTGTTTCTGAGAAATATAGACTGTGTGCGATACTAAAACCTATGGATAGGTCAAAACTCATCCTTACAGACTATCATTTAATACATTTTTAATTTATGTTAGGTTTAGTTTTTAAGACTTTTCACTTAATGTTCGAAATATCAATTTTACCTTCTATAGTACACATTATTTTTGACAGAAACATTACTGATATTCACAACATTTTAAAATTAACCTCAAATCGTGCTACATTTACGAAAATGTTCGTTAATAGCTATGGACAAAGATTTAAATCAATTGAATGTCAACTGTAGATATAGTCCAGGAAGTCCAGTAGAAAAGTAACTTTGCGATTTTTGCTAGTCATAGTCAAGAATTTAATTAATTTTATTTTTTTGTTATATTTGTCTAATACTGTACTTATGTGGAATTGTCTAAGGATTATAATCATTTTGAATCTGTTGAATATATCGAACGGCATGGTTTATATTTTGGAGAGGCAATAAACTCTGAGTACAAGTTAAAACGTATAATGTGTATTACTCGTTGTTCGCCAGGTTTCGCTAATATATCCAATAATAAAACATACTTGCATAACAACAACTATACTTTGATTAACACAACACACAAATAACCACATATTTCATCATATCCATATTGCCAGCATACACATGGACACAGGGGCACGGCGACAAGACTCTTTAATTCTAGAGTCATTTGCAGTAAAAAGAAATCTGGAAATAATGTAGTTATACGGACTTAAGGCTTTCATTTAGTTATGGTTTTACCATTTAACTTTTAACACACTTATGTAAAGCTCAGTTATTATCATTTATATGAAAGAAGCATGGTTTAAATCAGCAAAAATAAAAATATAAATGTTTGAAGGCAATTTTCTTCATCATTATATATTGATAATATTGATATGAATATTCAACCTTTAAATGTGAAATACACAAATATACAAAGCTCAAAATAGCATGCACCATCAGGACAGCACCCAGAGAAAGGTCAAAGCAATTGTACGATTCTTCCTCAGTAATTGAACGGATTCCGTGATTGACCATTGTTAGACAAGTCTTGAATGGAGAGCGAAGAAATCAGAGAAGGGAGTCAGATGGTTGTTGATTAGTCTTGTCTATTGTCGATCACAGATATGCAATGAAGTGTACTTAACTACATTTAAGGACATCTAGTAATCATTAGAAGACGTAAGGTGCAGTCAGCTTCAATTTTCCATCGAGCAGATAGTGATGCCTCATCAAACGTGATAAGGGAACAGCTAACATAATTTTGCTAAATGTTCTTTTTCACTTTACTATAGTAACTGCAACAAGTAACAATAAAATGTAAACAATTTCATTTGTTGTTAACCACGCTACCTGCTTTCTCTGAGTTTCAAATTAATAATTCCTGGTCACATGTCTGACACTTCTCATGTAATACTTCTTACATAT
The DNA here is from genome assembly GCA_007844125.1 of Sinonovacula constricta. Classification (NCBI taxonomy): domain Eukaryota; kingdom Metazoa; phylum Mollusca; class Bivalvia; order Cardiida; family Solecurtidae; genus Sinonovacula; species Sinonovacula constricta. Next base: position 15,049,838 of record CM017572.1, read on the forward strand.
ACAAATATCAGTAATTTTATTATGTCCAAAAGTATATTCAGTATGATTTAACATAGTGAGAACTCAACGCAGTCGGAACGGACCTCAAGCCTGCGGACCTTCACTTACAGGGCGAATGCTCTACCGACTGAGCCAACTGGACCGCTTACACATTCACTCCTTATCAGCCGGCTACAAAGCAACATGAGCAGATTTTACATGTACTTATGCATGTACGTAACAGTATTTTGGCTGCAAGTAATGCCCACTTAGATGTGCTAAATTAAGCAATGTTGCCAAAGCTTTTAACACTTTAATCATATGAAAAAAATAAACTTTTTAAAGTGATACCTTGTTAATTAACTTATTTAAAAAATCAGCTTTTAATAAATCTAATTTGATTCTCCGTGCAATTACCTATTACATTCGTGGCAGAACACAAAATACATTATAAGCTGTATCTGTCTAAGACTTCACTACTATCGAAGACAATAATACAACTCTCCCTCGGTAATCGGGGCTTCTTGATGGATATTTTCAGAACAAGACAATATTAAAGTAAGGTCTTAGAAAGTAATAAACAATCAGAAAAAGGAGAAAAAGTAAAATGGCATTCTACGGAGAATTCGTATAATTTAAATTCCAGGCTTGAACTTATTATGCATTTATAATGCAACCATTCGCTCTGTGTTTGCCAAGTCCCTCTGAGAAAGATCAAAGTGCTTGCCATAACATTTGTTAATTCTGTCGCCTGATGTTGGTGATTGTGTAACGCTATTATATGCTACTACAATCTTTCGTTGGCACGAAACTACTTTTATAGGAATGTCGGTATATAAATGAAGTTTCGTTTTAAGAAGTAGCATATTTCCTTATCAGTGCTACGGACTTCCTAATCAGATAAGATACAAATCAAAAATATATCCTTCAGTGTTAACATCATAGACAATAGTGTCAATAACCGTGCGCAGAGACACACTACTTTTGTATTCCAACTAGCCGGTAGTGAATTTATAACATTTGAAATAACGGCATACGTCTGTCGGATTTAAAAATAACCCCATTAATTCTAAGTTACTTACAGTATGGTTTATGTTCCTCATATCACTGATAGAAGCCATTTCCTTTAAACAGCTTCCTGTTATTTTCCTGTTGTGTTATTTATCCCAAGAATTTAATTAATTAAGGACGAGGATCGTATAATTAATTTGTCATCCTAGAGGTAATATCATATGCTTATTGTTATGTATATCACTTTTAACACATTTTGCGCTAATATCTATTACAAATATAAATAAAGCGAAATACAGATGCTAATTGTAGTCGTCACATGATAAGAAAAACAGAATGTAACATTGCAACCTAGTATATCTGATATTAGATAGATCTGATCTAAACTGGTCTCTTGGTGACGTACTTAGCCCCTTATCAGCAAGAAAACCAACACGAAAACTCATTACCACATTGTAGATGCTGAAGTTGATCCTGTTTGTGACATTGCTGCTTTATCGCTCATCACGTTATCAGTACAGTTACATTAGTGATTTTAACCATCTCAGTATAGCCCTTCGTATTCGAATGGTTAATATCAGTACCTTTTCATAAACCTCATTATATATTTTTACGGGAGTTAAGACAAATTGCCTCTGTTTAGTTTCGTTCGAACAGTATTTACAAGTTTTTTCAAAACAACAATGTAACTGATACAAAACCATTCAAAAGGGTGGTATATTGCTGAAAAGAACGGCCATCACAATTGACGCCTGATAGGCCCCGATTTTAATCCATACGAATTTTAAAGCGCAGTTTTCAAGCATTCAGAACAAAGTTTTGATTATGTTTTAATTTGAATGATACATAATGAATCATAAAACTCCACAAAAAACTTGTTACTTAGCGGCGCAGTCTGTAGATCTTAACACTGGCATCTTAGAGGAGTTGGGCTAGAATTCTACAAACTCCACACAAGTTTTTCTTCTTACATTTTTTGTTGTATTTTAACTCCTTTTTAATATTTACAGCTGTATTATATTAAAAAAGACAACCAACAATAATGTTCATTTATTGTAGTAGACATGTTGTGATATATACTTAACAGTACTAAACAAGTATATAGATGTATATTAAGATTATATTATAAATAATTATTTAAAAACAAAAACAAAAAAAAAACACTCTTACGCCTTATCTCAATTTACATATTTAGTAAATTTACACATCTAAATACGTAATTATCGATACTTTATTCGAAGATTTCTTTACAAAAACAAAAAATCCAGAAACACTTTCATTAACTTCTATTTTTTTACATTAATTACTTAAATAAGCACATGCAAACCTAGATACATCATCTTAAAGGGCATCTTAATGGCTGGTTGCGCAAAGCCGTTCATAACTTCCTGCTATTTTGTTATGTTGAGCATTCGTCTTCTGATCTTAGCCATTTGGTCACAAGCAGTAACAAAAATAACGGCTATTATTTTGTGAGAGAAAGTTCAAGAGTCTTCCAATTACTTTGATAACTTAGCTGGAGGTCTCGAAATTCTGATTATAACTTAATGTTCATCCCATGTACTTGTCGGCCTACAAAGTCATCTCCTAGAGATAACATCTTGTTCATGCATTTAACAAGTTTAGCACGTAGACCTCTTAACAATAAACATTTACGGTAGAACTGTCTTAGTCGTGGTCTTTCTTCTTATGGTTCATGCTGCAGCACATAACTTATATAAATTATATAGGCACACTAAGCATATGAGGACAACATTCTTGGCGATTTAACATTGTAGATATATCGCAGGAAAGACACGGATTGTCAATTGTTATAGAATAAGCTGTTTATCACAGTATTTCGCTTTAACCCGCTCGCTTTTGAATTAAATGTCAATGAAATAGCCGCAACTGTTTCCATTTCCCCCTTGTTTGCTAGAATTATTAAAGAATTGTTTATATCATTGGTTAAAGTGTACATCTGCTGCATTGGAAATGTAAAACTAAATATTAAAATCGCATACAACAATCAGGTTTATGTAACAATCCAAATACGGCACAACAATTACATTGTATTGAGCGACTGTCAATTATGTCATTGTTTAACAAAGGATACGAACAAATCTAAATAAACCTTGTAACTTTACAATTGAACAATACTATTTCTGTTAAAACTTTGTTTGCATAAATCATATTTTCATTCGCAAAAGCTTGAACACAGTTTACATTAAATTGATTTATTTGCACTTTAAACAAAGCAATATTGAATTTTGGGACAAACAGATATTTTCACTCCAGTAGGTAGCTGTTGCTTTATTTGTATTATAAGCTTTTTATCGGTGGGCTAAATGTTTCAATGTTTAAATTACAGATGGATCATCTCGTGTCCTCATCTTGTAACATCTACATAACCAAGGTGGGAGGTACTAGTACTATACTTCAAGAAACGCAAGGTGTTGTTGCTGAATCTGACATGCATCAGTGTTTTCAAAATTTAGTCTAAAGCATAAATAAAATGCCTTTTATTATTTTATTTACATGTCTTATTCCCCATTTGTCTTTAATTCTTAGATTTTAACAAGACATTGAAAAATGCTGAGTCTGATTCAAAAACCACAACGAAACATCTGAGTTGCAGACATATATTAAATATTTAGTTAAATTTAAACTTAATGCCTAGTTGCTCAAATTTACGTAACGACTGAGGAATAAAATGTATAATATGCCATCAAAGGTATCACTGTGAGGTATGCGAAATAAAAAGTATTACTTTTAACACTTATAATGTTACCTTTTAAGAAATACAGAATGGAAAGACACAAATGCTCAATTATTTATATGCATATGTTGTTTGATTAAACGACTATGTTTACGTTGAAAGCCTGATTAAATTTGATTACATGTCTATGTTCAGGTTTATTAATAAAAGCTACGGTCTGGTGCATTTATAAAAAAGAACAGAATATCGATATTAAAATATAACATTCAAAACATCATTTTTAATAATAGCAATTTAATCTAAATCACATCATTTCTAAATAAATGTTTAATGGATAAGTCCAACAAGTAACAACCGATGTTTCAGAAACAGCCTTTAATAAGATAATAATTTTAAATTTAATTCTTACCATAAAGAACCATGCATGGCTAAAGTATATTCAAGTTAAAATATTGCCATGTTTTAAAAGTATTTGACATTGTCCACATATCTAATAAAGGAACTCCTGCTTTATTTTGCATTTCAATACTATGATATAAAGTAATTAAACAACAAAGGTACATTCGAATTCTACGAGTTTTGCCCCTGCTCTTAAACTGGGTCATTGTGATTTTACCATATTGAGTAATTAAATAAACTTATAATAAAACATAGTAATTATATTCTGTTATTATTTTACTGTTATTTAAATTTACGTTTAATAATGACAAAATATCATTTTTCTTCTCGGACATGGACCTCATGTTTTGAAGACATTACCAACTAATTTGTGAAGACAGCAAGATAATCATACAATTTTCGGACTGTAATTAATGTGTTCTCGTGGTTGACCGTTGTTGGCTGCCGTTTGTTTAGGCCCCTAAAGACCAACATAATCAGACAAATAAAAGCAGATCAGAAATCACGTTAGGACAATTCCATTTATTGCCGGGCGTTTTAGCTTTCTAATAATTCTTAGATGAGAGTTAATAGCTAGTAATCTTAAAGATAAATCCGCCTTACCCTGATTGACATTTTCTGCGACTAAAGTTGTGTGTACATGTGTACTATGAAACAGTGTCATATTTCTACACACATGCCATATTTAAAAATTGAACCTATTTGCTGTCTGTAACAATCAATGAAATTTCTGATCTGACCACGTCACGACAACCTTTCATTTCTATACAAAGAATTGTATTAAACAAACTGTATTTAGGCCGCACATACATGTACTTTTGAGCGTTCGGGTTAAAGACAGGGATTCCGAAACAAAATTAATAACTTATATCTTATTATAATTTTTTGCCATCAACGATCAAACTTTATTACATACAAATACAAGAATGGTAAATATAAATTATTTTGATCTCAAAAATCAACAGCATGACATATTCTGTTTCATATATACATGAAAAAAAATAGCCAATCAAACATGTTTTCCTTCCATTAACCGTTACAGTGGTTTACTCTTGACCAATGGCTGATTAAAATTAAATTTTAAAGCTTCTTGCAGGTAATCTGTAATACTATCAAACGTGTGTACATCTGTCTGAAAAATGTAAAGTCCACTTGATTTATCTTCTTATCTGAAAGAATAAAACAACCAGCAAATTACATAATCACTTTTATAAGTAAGTAGAACCTTCTGTTTACGATCTTAATCGTACAGTTAGTAATATCTTTCTTTTCATCGTACGGCCCATAAAAGCTCAATATAGCCGATGTTCACATTTCCAAGTAGTGTCCATTTCGGTATTGTACGTTTTTCATAAGGGAGACTACATGACAGCGAAAAGTGCACACACTAAGGATATTTTTTTTCTGTAAAAGCTAAATGACCAATTCTCGATTACATTTTATATTAGTTTTGGTTATAAACATAAATTTCAATTTCCTAACAACGTCTAAGTACATGTATGTATCAAACCGCATTTTCTTAAGCTAAGCAATTTTAACATATTCAGCTCATTACTATGACATTTTAGTGCGTCGAATAACATTAATTTATTTATTTTCCAAAAGTCTTTTTTAAAATTTCATTAAAAAACACACACTTTCTGGCATAGCTCACAGATGTTTTAATAGTTGTCTATTTGATTTATATTGCAAAGATCACCATTGCTATTGTGCCTTGACTTGATTGCAACGATAATTGAGAGACAGAGAACAAGGCAATCTAAAACGTGATCATTGACAAGCAATTAGTAAAATGTCAAATAGTGAGTGACAGTCAATTAACTCGCTCTTTAACTGCTTTCAAATAGTTTTCAGAATGGAAATAACAATTATACTTTTGAAACGAACATACATTTCGGTTAACGAATTGTTGGCATTATATATGATTTTACTTTCTTTCTCTCTTTTCTGCGAAAAGCAAAGTACTTTTACTATATTAGCCAGATTCTAGGAACCGTCTCGTTAATGTAAACGTCTCTAACACAATTCTTCTTATACCATAGAGATTCCGATAATGGAAAGCTTCTGACTTTAGTCATTCCACTTTTATTACCATCGTTCCAGGGAGCTAAAAGTAAATGGACATAAAGAAACATTTGGTTTCCCTTATGTCTTTCAAAAAACAGACGGTTTGGACAAGTGGTTGTCGGTTTTCGTAAAATAAATGCAAACCTAATCGGTAACGTTTGGGTTTGCTTAACGTGTTTAATGTCTTGTCACAGAGTGTCTAACTTCTACTCTTGGCTTAAATGTGAATATCTTTGTCTTGTGTCTTTTTACTTGTTTGTGCATGTTGCTTTATTTCCTTATTATTGTTGAAAAACGATACTCCATAACGTGTGTGATATAAAGAAAAGGTTTGGTAATTAACAGTAAACAAGACATAAAGTTTCCTTGATTCACCGACAAATTTGTCACATTTTCTTATTGATCAAACATAAAGCTTTCGTACTGACCTAATCTGACAGTCTTCTTGTATTGTCTGTACATATATTAAAAACCAACCTATTCACGTCATTGATTCGCAAGTAGTTATACAAGATAAGGCATAATAAACAGAGAACAGAGTATGACGCTCATAAGCAACACGCTCCGTTTTCTTCTATTAATATTTGTTGCTCTTGTTTATTCATTGCATTTTATTCATTTTATACTCTATATTTAAAATCGCAACACATTTTTCTTAAGATATCAAGCTAAAACAAATCATATTTTATTATACAAATTTAAATTTAAGGATGTTCTTGTGATCTTGTCTACAATTGCCATTTGGTATTTGATCTGTTATAAAATAGATCAAAACTTCTGATCTTCCTTTTTTTATCTGAACGGTGAATGAAAAAGCAAATAGTGGCAATTCCTGGCAAGTCAACTATTAAATGGCTGTCAATTAAGTCATTGTTCTAGTCATTTTCATCTCGATATTAGCATGCGTTTGGCATCAGGATCCATCTTGTAAATTAATTGAAACGGTTATGTTCTGATGTGTGCGATATGCTGGAGCCACTTCAGACATTGTAATTATATAACACACAGAGTAGCACACATTTAAACACAAAGAAATAACACAGATTAAACAACATTTTAAGTTTCAACTTGGCAAGTCTACTTCAGTTTGTCGTTGTCAGTTTACTGAAATTATAAAGGAAACAGACCGACATGCCAAATTTGTTTACATTAAAGTATATATTAAGTATGGATGGACAAACAAAATAGGTACACTTATGAAGCAATTAGATCATAGTATACTAATCAAGAGATGAGACTGCTAAGAGGATGTTGAGTCTAAAATTAATTGCCTCTGACATGAATCTCGATAGCAATACAACATGGTTACTAAAATATAGTTACACTTATTGTATTTTCAGAATTTCTTTCAAAGGATAACATTGTCTTCTTATGTCGTATCATTTCACGGCACATTTGCATTTGGAATTTAAATGTCGTGCATTTTACAATAGCGGCATAATATATTTTCTCTGAAAACATGCAAATATCTTCGTATTTCAATTTACGGATATATCTTAATGACTTCGACCTATAATATTACTTTTAAGTTTGTTTGTTTGTTTGTTTGTTTATTGGGTTAATCGTCCCACCAACAGTATTTCAGTTATCTGGAGATGGTGTCCACTTGAAGCAGATATAGTGCTGCCTTCACTGTGTATAGCATGCCCTGAACACCTGGCATGATACCACACCCAGTCACATTATCCTGACACCGGGCCAACCAGTCGTGGAACTACCCTTATATTTGCTTGAGCGTTAGCAAGGGAGCTATGCCACTACCATTTTTAACGACTTTGGTATGTCGCGGCCCGGGATCGAACCCGGGGCTTCTCGTACCTGGAGCCGACGCTCTACCGATTGCGCTACCAGGTCCGGTTTACTTTTAAGTACACAGATAATTGTCAAAACAATATTCCTTAAAAGTCATAAGTCATAATGATGCATTAACTTCCAATCGATGATCTCCATTTCTGTAACATTTGGTCACGCTGTACTTGTTTAAGTGAAACGCATTTTAATAAACCATGGAGTTTATCATACATTGAAAAAACAAAACGTTTTTGAACTGAGTCAATGTTTATAGTGGAACACGTATTATTTAGACATCATCATCGCGACTTCCACCACCACCATCTTCATCCTCCTCCTCCTCATCATCATAATCATCATCATCATCATTATCATCATCATCATAATTGTCATCATCATCAATATTGAGTAATGCCAATATATATTTAAAGAATTGCTCACATATTTGATCTTATAACAATGTATAATTTTTAATAACTGTAGTACTGCTTTATTTTTAGCTCTTTTCTGTCAGAGAGATATTCACAATTTTTAAAAATCTTGTAAAAACGCGGATAATTTTGAAGTATTGAATCCCAGCCACTCATATCTGCTTCATATTCCTGGCACCTTAATCTTCAATACAATATATGAAATAATTTCCAGAAATGATGTCGCAAACAATACGGACTTAATCTTGACGTCGAATGATCATCTTCATTACGATACATACGTTTATGTTACAATCATTAACACGACATACTTCTAATAAACCTTAAAACTTAACGTAAACTCGCAAAGATATACGATTAGACGTTTCAAATAGATTATATTAGTGAATTACATTGCAATATCAAACACGCCATTTATTAGATGTATGTACTCACGGACCTATGTAGATTAATAATAAGTTACATCAAATGGCTGAACATCTTTGCCAGTGTCTCTTTTCACTTTTTTAATTTCATGAAAAGACACATACAAAGGCCCGTTTACGTACAGAAAGTAAATTAGTAAATACATCTAGGATTAGTTTTAAAATGATACATGAACTTTCTTTTATTCTTACAGAAACTTGTTTTATTAAAAATGCAGGTCAATAATTAAATGGCAGTTCTTTAGTTCATTGATCAGCTTAATGTAGATAACATCCGGTGTCAATTCTTATCAGACACAAAACATAGCAAAACTATAGACTGAAACATTTTGTACATTTCTCTGAAAGACAGTACCTCCTCTTTATTTATATTAGGTTATTGCATAAACAACTAAAAGCTGGATAGTTCTCCCCGTCTTTTCACCATAACCGGTAAAGTGTCATAATAACTGTAACCTTAATCGATATATCGCCGCAATTCTTTATCTAAAGAAGTGTCCATGCCGTTTCTGAATGGCATTATTGTAGGAGGATATGGAAGTCTTATGCTACACAAAGAATGATCAATGTAACAAACATTCTAAACAAAATAATTCACACCAGATTAACATCACATCAGATTAAGTAAGTTGTTACATATTGCAAAAGTTTTTAGTAATTGTTGTTTTATTTCTTTGTATTATCAATTACAAAGAGCGAATTTGTATTTGTCCTTATTCAAAAATGATTGCTACGTAGAATGTAAACTTGGTTATTCATTTTTAATAATCAAAGTATGACAGGCAATAAGAATAAATTCCAATTCGCGTTGACATTTATTTGGCCCATTGTGTATGTTAGGTAATATATATCTAAAACGAGATGTGCAATTATTATTAACGATTTAAATATATACAGTGATTATTTATTTAAGATATTTTATTGCTCATACATAAATCATCGAATCATCATTATTGCAACAATATATGAACTTATTCTTTTTTGAAGCATGTATCTTCATTTGCAAATCGCATTGTCTGTTTTCTTTTTATTCAAACCACATTTTGCGTAGTAATATACATTCTATTGCCACTACCTCAATGGCCCACAGAACACTTTTTCTTTTGTATTGATAAGCCGTGAAAACGCCGGCCTGACATAAAAGCATCTTTAATGTCTCAGTTTATTACAATTATTTAAACACTATAATTCTATCCATCCATCCATCTAACTATCCATCCATCCATCCATCCATCCATCCATCCATATATCTATCACCTTTATTCCCATATTCCATACTGCGGTAAAAAGTTAATGAGATTACAATTAAACTAACAAAACATGGCCAAACCAGATTAGGCAGTGACAAATTGTCTTAGGGCGCAAGGGAATAGATACCTACATGTCGAATACGACGTGAGTGTACACGGTATGGAGTCTCCGAATACGAACGACAGAACAGAACACTATTTTATTTTGGCGTGTGCAAAGTACATGGGCGTACAATGCAATTTAAACAAGTTACATAGTATATCAAGAATTTCGAGTGACTGAGAAGGAAGTTTACTTTATTTCAAAATTAATTCAAATTTATTTCTTATGTTCACCTAATACTAATAATGACCGAAATTACAATGCATAAAAACGTCCCTTCACCCCTGCATAAAATCAACATGGCGCCATCCATATCACTTTTCAGGAACGATTACATAGAGACGCTGCGCACAGGCGCGGTCGAATATGAAAAGCTTCCCATGTCTCTGGAAAAGACAGGTGGTTTAGACAAAAGTTCTTTGTGAATTATATGGACCTTGTCTAAAAAGATTTACAGTGTGACAACCTTGTGTCACTGCCAGTTACAAAAATTTGATACAAAAAGCGAAACTTCGGCCGAAATCTGTCTAAACAGATTGAATGAAAGAGCAGATATTTATTTCTATTAATGTTAAACTGTTGATATTCTCCATGAAGAAATGATAAATCTCGCTGATTTCAATGTTTAAAGTCAGATTTAATAAATGATTAGCGGCATTAAGCAGAATATGTAAATACATTTTGTTTTTGAACTCCATTAATCCTGTTTCGCATAAGATTCCAAAAATATTACATACAAATGAAAAAATATTGTCTGACATTTTAAACTGGCATATTGACCTACTCGTCAAAGTTAACTCTTTTGATTCCAGCTTTTGTTTTATGGGTTTAAAAGTCGGAGAGCAAATGGCCATAAAGCAACCCAATGTTATTTCATTTCTCTTTTGAAGAGCGTTTTGCTAATTGTATTGTGTTATTTATTAAGGCTACTTAAACAAGAAAGGGAAAAAAGTTAGAGTTAGAGATATTCATGGGATTGATTTAAACGGATTTAAAATAAGACGATTATTTAAATCTCCGTTCGACATTAACGTAAATTGATCAGTACGAATATACTAGGCAAATTGCTTAAACATTATAAGTATGCAACTTGTTATTTACCAGAAAGTGTTCCTTGTTTGTTTCTGTTGCTTGTAATATCACATGGACACAATGATGGTCATACCAGGGACGTCCAGCCCATGACTGGCTGAAGAACGCATTATATATAATAAGGAAATATGACAAAGTCATATAAACATTGCAATAAATACCAATATTGCAAAGACACTGGATAAAGGTATTCAAATGGAAGCCAAATGTAACAAAATAACACATCTGTGTTGATTCAATAAACAAAAAGAGCAAAATCAACAGCTATCGCCTTGTAACGGTCAGTCGGCACAAGGGACCGACTGGGGTACTTAAACCGGTTTATGCTCTATTTCTGTCTGGATACCAGCACCGGCGAAACGCAGGTCAGCTATAAATCTTTCTACATGAAAGATCTCGTCCCGACCGGGACTCAAACCAGCGACATATTAAAGCTCTCTTTAAGGTGCACGTAGTGTTCTTTATGTAATTCGATTGTGTTTACATGTATCATGGTTCAAAGTATTTAGGGGCCGGAGACTGAAACATATTCACATGATGTTGACAAGATTTCAAGGACAATTAATCCTAGAGAACGTATTTTTATAGGTTTAATGACAATATCAAATATGTACAGTTTATTTGCACCATGCACAGCCAGCAATTTATAAAGACGTGTAATTTATCATTAAGTAATTTATTTTGAATATTAGTTTTGCATATTTTTACCTTTTGAACAAGGTTCCTGTTGTATGCACTTTTATATATTTTAATATACTTTACTGTAACAAATGGCGAATAAACGAAAATACTTGGTGTTATATTTTTTTATCAGAATTAGATTATAAAATCAAAGATATATAACAACCTATTACTCGTTTAAATGAATGTTTGATATATGTAGCTGCATACCAGAAATATTGACGCAACGTCGGCAAATACCTTTTATTTTATGATGATGGGAAGTACACTGACAAAACAGACATAATGATCGTATCCAAATGCGATAGTGAGGTCCATAGTTATGTAATACAGATTATTCCGAAAATTCCTTTCGGGGGATTTTATGTAAAATATTGATATTCCAGTAAGACAGCCCATCATAGATTACAATAGATTATAGTGTGTGTTTTCTATGTTATTACACAAAGGAGAATACAATGTTTCTGTCTAGGTAGGTATGCAATATTGTTCCTGGCATTAATAAACACAATTTATAAGTATTTAGTACCACAAAGGAACATGTTTCGATTTCAGCTTTTTGTTTGTTGTTTTATTCGGAAGTCCACGATTTATAACAGAACACTGTTTCTTGATCTGAAAACACTGAGCACAAGTCCTCGTAGTGGTAAACTGGAAAATACAGGGGACCGGCCTACGGCAGGAAAAATGAAAAAGTCAATAGTTTTCATCTTAGTGTATTTTCGTGGATCAAAGTGTTAGGTTTCTTTCCATACAATTCAGTACGTTAACAGAGCAAAGCACGACCGTTGTCGTGTAAAACGATTAAATCCCCAGGGGCCAGTTGTGCAGAAGATGAATGATGTGAAGGGATTTGCATGAAGCATGGTAATATTAAATCGTGGAATTAATTTCTACAAACAACAGACCTTGATGTAATATCCTTTCCTTTCCGACTCGATATTTTAAACGTGTAAACTATTTAATCTTCTGTCATTCTTGATCTTGTTAGTGTTTGACAGTAAATTGAAAACCTCAAAACAAAAATAACATAAATAATAGAAGTTTGTATTTTGTTTTGTTTAATATGCTGAAACTTAACAAGTCAAAATCGACATTTAAAAGCAGAAAGAACAACAAGACTGAACTAAATAGATAGAAATGCATTAGACTGCTGAGGCCATATAGATACATATAAGACAAAACACACACTTTGTTGTTATCATTTTTTTTAGATGCATTGCTTTTGCGACGATAATGGTCCTTTATGGAAAACATAAACACTAAACCAGATTAACCACAGTCATCATGTACCATATCGTCGTTAAAACATGATAGTTTCAAAACACAACTTAGTTAAAACTTACTTAACCTATTTGACATTTAAATTGCACATAGTTAGAAAATAGCAACATTTCAATTATTTAATAAAGTTTTATAAAACATTTACAGAAAATACAGTTGAAAAAGTCGTACAATTCTGTGTTTTTTAAATGAGCAAACATACATACCTTTCAATATCCTAAGCAAAAAACCCCAGAAACATTTTTCCACAGAAATTCACATAAAATATCCCAAACACTTTCTTCGGTTATTGGTTTTTTGTATCCTTCTAAAAAGTCAAACAACTCGGATAATATGTAGAAGGGACCTGCACGCGTCACAGTCTAATAAAGACTTAACATTGCTTGCCGGTTTTATTGGTAAACATACCAGACTTGAGAAAAGGTTCTGATGTTCTGGGCGTCCACAAGTGTTATGTTTAGTTTGTTTCAATGCCTGATGAGGATGTAAGTAATCTTTTCCATGATGCTTCATGAAGCCTAAATACAATATCAATGAGATAATTTAACTCACTAAAATTAGAAGAATAATAGAAACATGCTATGCACATTGCTGAATAGTACTCTTATAACTTCAGCTATCCGCCAATATACTATATATTGATACACTCTCGAGTGCATTTTGGCAGACTCTGTGTGTGCATCTATTCTAAGTGGGCTAAGAATAGTATCATATGCAATGAAAACAGAATAACATAAACATAATATAAATCGGAATGCTTTCGAAGCGACCTTTCAAAATGACATTATCTTACCGAGCAGATGTAAATTTGGTTTATGTAGTACATTTAATGTATTTATAAACGTACATAAAATTTGATGGACTTAAGCCATAAGTTTTTATCCAAACATTTCGAGTAACTAACGAAAAAGAAGCGGACAAGGAACAACCTTGACGATTTTGGTTAGTTGTTCTATTCACTTTGCCTTCACGATAAACGTAAAACATAAGACAATAAAGCAACATTAAAATATCCTGAAACATAAGATAACCAGTTAATTCTCCTTATAGTCGTTGCTGAAGGATCCAAATTAACTTTATGTCGTATTAGCTACTTAAGATGGTAATCAAACCGTAAATTGCACTATTGTAATTTTATAATGAGATGAAAATGTCGTTAAAAGTATTTTAGTCACGTTGTAAAGGATAATGCATGGCAAACACCCAAGTTGCGTTTTGAAGGTTTTTATTACTGTATGAGGCGCGGTCCGGTCATGTTTAAATAGAATTTAATTGTCATATAAAGGGGGATTTTGTTTTTGTTGACCTTCGGTATACTTCACTAAAGGGTTGTTGGTATTACACTATGTGTTTGGAAGGTGACTCATATTAGACTCGTTTTATTAAATTTAAAAGAAATAAAGTTATTCACAAGATTTTTAATGTCCCATTAAGCGACCCTAAACAGGAATGTAAAAGCAGAATATTCTATTAGAAATTAAAATAAAGAATTACATTATACGCGTATCACAATTTTCCCCAAAACCTATATAAATATGATTACTCTGAGTACTTGATGTTCTTAACCTAAGCATAAACATACAATAACAATTAAACTTTATGTTGGTTTTGTTTGTATTAACAACGACGGAAGGTTAATTTTTGTAACATTGTTATATCTGTATCTTTAAATTTTATTAAAGGCGGTAAAAGAAGATACAACTGAAGTTGATAATATATTACAAGCATATGCATTGAAATGTATGGCCTGATTTTTATTAATAAAAGTATATTTTCATGAATAATTGGACTTTAAAGACAATTCCATCTTTCTTTTTATCTCAAGCGAAATATAAACAATATGTACATTTAATTTAAAAAAGGCCTCTTTTGTGATTTAACAATATTAAATTTGCAAAGCTGTTGAAATAGGACATATGACTTAGGGTTTATCCCATACATACGTGTCCAGGTTCTATATTTACTATCTTTTCTGATCTTCAGCCAATCAGTTTGCAAAATTGTCAAGTACCAATGTATGATGTACTGAAACAATTAGCACATTATTACCTCCTTCTTAAATATTAATTATATGAATGCGTATACGCTAAAACATGTGGCATTGTCCGGCGTTATTTACTCAGGTATTTGCGTTAAAGGTTCTTTATAAAAATAATTGATTTCGACGTCTCAAAGACAGTTCTTAAATTAAACAAAGCTCAGAAAAATGCTTATTTTGCGGAGAAAAGATGAAGGAAGGCAATCGTTTATACATTTTCATAAAGCTGTAATAATGGTCACTGGTATAGAACATTACCC